>CAJDSM010079741.1:4716-17160 GCA_903981925.1 Ostrea lurida
CATCAAGATAAAATTGGGGCTAAGCATATATGATAATGTCAGTAATCTCTCAGTTTCAGAAACCATTAGTTGCCCTTTCCACCTGCAAATTACCCTTCGGTAAGAAGGGACTTTGGCGCGTTACGCTTTTTATATACAGGGCTTTGTTTCTTTGCGGTTTCAATACAAATTGCGAAGGTAACACTCGTGTAAAACGTAAGGACTGCCAAGCCAGAAGACTGCCCCGTTTGCGTAAGACTACATCGATTGATTGATCAGAACATCGAAAATTTGATAATTGATGATTGATTGAAACATTTGGTGGTGGGTGGGAATTGACAAAACTAAAAATATTTTGATCTTGATTGATTAATACCTTGATCGAAAATAATTGATTGAATTGATTATTGATTTTGACTGACTGTTTTATTACAGCATTAACTACCACAAAATTCGTTTTGTAGATCATTTCATATGTCCATCATTGTCGCAAATTACGCTCGCTCTAATGAGCTGCCCCTTGTTGCGATTACAAATTATCACTAAGTCATTATGTTGACGGGTGTGACCGGGTCCAACAGGGGGATGCTTCCTCCTCCTACGGCACTGATTCCACCTCTGGGTGTCCCCAGGGGTCCGTGATTGCCAATCTCTTTTTTTGTATTCTATTTAGAACTCTACGAGATTGATCACTGTTCGTGTCTTTGCCTTTACATGTTGACTGATTTGGTTTCATACCTTCTGTTAGATCTTGTCATTTTCCTATAGACTTTGATCGCCGGGTAACCCGTTTTATTTTGTTTCGCACTACGGGCTCACGGCGGGTGCTGACCGGTCCAGCAGAGGATCGCTTACTCCTCCATGGCACTTAATCCTGTCCGTCCAAAAGCACATACAAAATCGAGTGGTAGGGGCAACACGGGACCTTCGATCAAAAGCGAAGGCAGATCAGGTGCCATGAGAGGCGTAAAGCATCCTCTGTTGTACGGTCACAACCAAGCGGTGAACGCACTGCAACAACAACTTGTTTGTAAGTAGCCTACCTCGATTCAAAAAACTGATCATCAGACGCAGAACAAGTTCTTGCCTATTGCGTAAGTTTAGAGACATACACACCATAGCAGGTGATGATGAAAATTGCTCCCATAAATACTGGGAAGTTGAGCGATGGAGAGGCTTAAATCGTTCCGTTTGTATAAATTGAGGTTTGCATTTAATGCAGTGTTCAAAAAATATCCAAGTACGAAGCAGACATGGAATACTTTGTTGTGTCTTTATTTCTAGTTCGTTGGGATATATTTAAATCGACATATGAAATGAAGTCATTTTTATTGATAGATAGACGTCGTCAATATATCGAAACACATAGAATGTAGTCGCTCTAGTTGATTTTGTATGTTTTATAAATCACACCTAGTTTCACTTTTTTTATTTCTTTTCCCTATTAAAAGAGCATTAATCTTTTTCAAAAAATGCATTTGATATCCTCTAACCAAGAATTTTTTATAAGTTGTTGAATTTGGTTCATAGTTAATCAAGGAAAGGTTAGATTTTCCAAACAGACAGACTGTATACGGCACAACGGTCAATATGCCTCAGGTGAGCTAAAATGCTCTTGATATGATAAACACAAATAAGAATAATTTAGAAAATAAGTATTGTGACAGGAATAACAAGGTGTGTGCTAATGTACCATACCTGTCAATGATTTTTTTATAATGCGCGTCCGTGACCCAATAGTCGCTTGTTTAATCGTTCCTGCCTACTTAGGGTATACATAATGTATTGGATGACGTAGGACTCTCCTTCCTTCGGTATATGTGACGCCTTCTGTCATTATACATGTCACGTGTTACAACAGAATCAACAGTTTTTATTGTGTTGATTCCCAAATATAACATATTTATCACCGTTTACAATGGCGGGTACATAAGATTGGATCAACGTTTTAGTTATGCAACGATGGAAAGCGGAAACTAGAAAAAGGGTTGCCTTACTCCGATATTGTGGTATGGATGAGATTTTTCTTATTTGTTATTCCTTGGAGTGGCTTAGAGTTATCCCTTACTTAAATTCACAGTGACTGACTATCGGATTGAAAACTAGATTTTCCAATATCTATTGTGACTTCATTTAGCTCTGTTCTTTAAGAAATAACTTACTTTTTCTTTCACTTAAATTTGAGTAAAAAGAGTGTCAGGATTAAAAAATACTATACTTTCCCGATAAATGCAAAAGGAATTGGATGCAATTCAACAATTGCACTTATATAGGTGATAATTTAACTCATTGTTGTATCTGATAGAAATCGGCTTTTTCATTAGACGTCTATGGAATTCGAATAAATTAGATATTTATACCTATCTTCAATATATTTTATACTAGGGATTGTCAATAATGATTACTTTCTCAGTCCGATTAATTCGATAGCTTAGTCAAACTAATTTGATTATCGAAAGTGATTTTTTTACCCACTGTTCTGGTTGAAGTTGCTTTGTACATTGTTATACAAAATAATCGATGGATACATGTTATTAATACGATTTCTCACATGATTTTTACTCACGTATTTAGGCCGGCCGACATATACCACAAAATGAAATGCACATGTACGAAAAATAGATGGAATTTAGGATTAAACTTCAATGAAATTTGCATGTAAGGCATCGCTTGTTCGTGTTGCGCCTACACTCGACTTTGTATACATGTTTTGGTACCGTGTTAACACATTGTTTACTTTCGCCAATTTACTATGATAAAACCTTAAGTTGTGTATAACAATGGCGGGATCACATAGGTGTAAATTACCGCCTATTAGTGGTCAGTTTAACCTGTGAAAGCTTCCTGTAGGTAACGACCCCAATGAAAACATCCATTAAGTACAAAATCTAATTAAGAAACATAGGCGGCCCTCCTATTTCAATAAATTAAATGTAGATTAATTGCATTTTGAGTACCGAACGATATGCATTGTTAACCTCATTACTCGTACAATGTACAGTAATATATATACTTGCACATTAGGAAGAAAGTAACTTTTCCCTCATACCTCGTATACGGAGTTTTAATATAAAAAATATTTTCCGCTGTGTCTGTAGATTGATAAGAAAACCCGTCCAACAGGCAAAACGAAATTCTTTGATGAAACTGAATTATCGGAACGTGCTATTTTTTCTGGCATCTCAGTGATGCCAGACCACTCGGATAGGTTAATTACCAGCATGCTAAATATTTTTACTGACTTATTCGACTATTTTAAGTCGAACGTCAATGTTCAAAGACTAGTCGAATAGTCGATATTCGTTGACATCCCTTAATTTTATACCCCATCTTTAAACAAGTGTACGCATAAGTACCGCATCTAATGTCGACGTATCACCTTATTTATGCTAAATACATGAGCAATACTGTCGGGTTTATTTACAGTTGAATGGACAAGAGTCATTCGCTTTCAAATATTAAAATTTTTAATACAATGTTAGTATCGAATATATACATTCACGTGTCTTGTAATCACTATTTGCTCCTTTTCTTATGTATTATCTGTCCATGACTTTTAGGTTGATTTACTTCTTCGAAAGATATGACTTCGATAAAACCGTTTAGGTCGTAAGATTGTATTAGTTATATTAAACCACTTATCAATCGGCCCACTGGCCACTCGCTCACCTAGAAATATTTGCCTTTAAAAGGAGTCTGAAGATAGGTACAATTCGAATTATTACTACAGTTGTTGCATGAATTTAACAGTCCACGCTAAGCAGTTAAGCATTTTCCAAATTCCTATGGCCGTATCATGATCTAGTGTTTGCCAATAAAACTGTTATTGGGTCCAAATGCTTCCTGGTGTGTTTGTATCAAATTCTTAGGTCCGTTCTTTATACACTGAAGTTTGACTAACAGGTTACTCTCTTTCCTGATCATAGGTAGGTCAAGACAACATATGACCGTTCGACAGGGATTTAAAGTGCATATGACACGTTTTAAACTAAAAATGTTCAAATTTTAGATTGCCAATGTTTAAAGTTACAAATGCTTGACTAGGTAATTTCTATGCCAGGAAAACTTTTAACGTCATCTGTTGACTTCCACGTGAACTCAGCACTTACAATTCTTTTATGCAAACAAGATCCGAGCCATATTTGCTTACATTATTAGATATTATACAAACGTTTCCATTTAAGCTGATTTTTTTCACATTAGAAGTTCATTTTAAAACTCAATCTTCACAGTGTTAGTGTTTATCACATCTCATATTGTTTTAACATGAAATTTTACGAAAGCAATCTTTTGTAAACGAAACAAGGCTCGAGCTTGTACATAGCGAAGATTTGTAAGCGCTGTATTCTTACGTTGTAATTCAACAACTGGACTTTCAAGCTTTTGCAGACCACTAGAAATAAACTTGATTAAGGCATTTTACATCAAATTTAGCCAATTAACAATTTAAACATTTTGTTCAAAATAGTGTCCATGTCCTTAACCCCTCCTTCTACAAAAACTGATCCACCTCTGCTATAGTTCAGTGATGCTCCAACTCCATGGATTTATGAGATTGATTACTGTTTGTTTCGTCATTTTTTTCATTTCTTCATACCATGTACTTTTTAATTTTTGTTATATGTAAAATCTTATATACGGTACCAATTTTTGAATGGCACCAATGTGCATGATTTTACAAATTATGTTCTTGCAGTGATGCTCATCACCGAATATGTGGCATTCGCTTATTTGGAAATACACTAGATATTATAAATTTGAATCCCATGTTTAATTTAATATTCCATTGACTTGTACATTATAAAACCTTTTAATATTTTAATATTTTATTTCATTGTAAAGGTCTTTAATCATTTGAAGTTGCTGAGGAGGGGTTTGTTGACGGAGAAAGCAGTTTTAGTCGATAGTTGGCCAGATTTCTCTGCAGTTGTCATCGTGGATAGCAAGGTTGGATTTGAAAATAACATTTTCTTGTGTGTACCTTTAAATGCAGATGCCTGGAGATATTAGATTAAAAATCAGCTTTAAAATTGCATTGTTCATATTCTTTTCCGTTGAGCAAGGATTAAAGAAAACTAGGACTGAAAACTCATTCATATATAAATTAAATTACATTCAATCTGACAGACCAGGTGGATTTAAATTTTATCCTCATACTTTTATACTGGACGCAAAGTATATTGGTTCAAATGCTGTCTGATGTGTTTCATAGCAATTGTTCCGCTGTTTTTCATGCACTGACATGATTTAACTACCGGATTACTCTGTTTACCTGATCAAGACAATGGGATCACGGTGGGTGGGACCTTTCAACAGGGGATTATTAGTCCTCCTAAGTACCTGATCCCACCTCTGATGTGTCCAGGGGTTCATGCTTGTCCAACTCTTGTTTTCGTATTCTATTTGGGACTTACGAGATTGATAACTGTTTGTTATTTTTGCCTTGTACTATTATGTTATATAGTGTGAGCGTTGGGACGAAATAGAATCATAATGCCTTGCAATAAGGTTTTAGACATTGAGAGAGTGAAAACAACGAATTATTAATCTCATCATTCCTGTAAAGAATTAAAGTTTGGATACGCATCATGAAGAGGGCATAATTTGTCAAATGCGCTTTGGTGCATCAAAATTGGTACCGTATCATGATTTATACAAATCAGTCAACATATGACTTAGTGATAATTTTACATCGCCAAAACAAGGATCAAGAAGCGACCGTAGAATTTTGCGAAAGTTATGACTTTAAATCGCATCATACCTGAAAGCGTATTATTAATTCCTGACGAGCATTCATTGTCGATTTATTAGAAAGTACAATGATGTCAACTCAAATTAACAGACAAAAAAAGAATTCCGTAATACTTTACACCAATGGAGTAAAGGCAACTCTTCTTTTAATTCTTTTCCATCGTGGGCACATTCTGTTTGATTTCAACTCTAAGCCGCCATATTCTTACCAGATTGAAAACACACATGAGTATTGCTCATCAGTTGTATCATAACATGAATAGACCAGAGCTGGAATCAGTTTTGGAAGATGGATGACACTTAGTATACCTATTAATCCTATGGATGCACTAAGTGGACAGGTTTGATCTAAATTAAACAGACTATGTTTGCCGCTAGTGCGTTTAAACAGTTGGGAGTTAGTGATGGCGCAATGTGGATGCATGATAAGCAGCTCCCAATTCATGTCATAAAAATGTGGTTTTAAGTATGCTACATTTTATTCATTATGTTTTATCTTATCAATTACTTTTCAGATTAACCTCAGCTATCGTCTCTATAACCGTTGTATGGATATAGTTGTCTGATTACTAAGACTACCAATTTTAATTTGCTTTGGAGAACCACTGAACCAAATTCAATCCACAAATGTCACCAGAATTCTTGTTACAGGGTATTCAACAAATCCTTTAGATATGATAAGGAAATCACTGGGTATTTTTATCCAATATAACTTTAAATCTTGAAAAAAAATTAATAGAGGAAAGAAATTTTACCTCTCACTTCAAAATCATTGACAATCAATCTAAACCGGGCCAAAGTAAGACTTCCCATGAACAAATCACAAGCGCTGAATATAAAATGCAATTTGAGCACTTTGGAACAAATTACGTCACATGGAAAAGTACATGACTGACCTTAGAAGGGTTCTTACGTTGGTTGCAGGGGGAAAGTCTTAAATTTGCGTATGTTCTACCGTTATCTAAAATGATGTATACGTGAAAACATTTCTTCTCAAATGGATTACTACATTATTTCTTTCTCTTTTTTTTTTCTATACCAGTCAATTTTTTTTAATTCATGTATAAGATTAACTGAAGTTGATATTCTTTTATATCTTCTCTTAATCCGGATCATCACTGCGTCTTATAATTTCATAATTCTTGCAACCAACTGTGAAGATGTAAAATTGCGACTTATACAGATGTATGCGGTGTTGGAAGTTTAGATACAAAAAGGCGAAAGTTAACATTGTGCCAAACGTATCAGTAACCAAAAAAAACATATTACAAAATCGATAGTGTAGGCAACACGGACCTCCGAACAAAAGCGAAGTAGGATCAAGGTGCCATTTGAGGAGTAAGCATCCTCTTTCTGACCGGTCACACCCGGCCGGAGCCACTACGTCAACATAAAGTAACACGGATTACAACGTAGTTAAACTCTAGTAGGAAATTTTAATGCATATTACATCTGCATATCAAAGTAGGGTGATAGAGCAACCTCTGACTTAAAAAGAAAAACTCTTTCCATTTAATAAGTTTCTGCATATTTGGCGAACATTAAAACACTAAGCCACCGTTTGATGATTTTTAAAACCACCTTTTTATCCGGAAAACTTGCTTGCTATTACTGTTTCAGGTATATGTAAAGTGGAACTTTATTTTTTCAGATAATCCATTTATTGCCAATCATTTTTTTATTAATTTAAAAAATACATATCACGTAATATCACGTGAGTAATTAAACACAAGCTTGTGAAAATGTATGTTAATAAATCATACTAAGTATCAATTTGAACGTAGATATCACTCTCGGATATTTTCCATTGAATACTTACCCATGAGTCAAGGAAGTCACTAAGCCAGGAGATGGAAGTTGCTTTGACAGACTATTTATGTAAAGATCTTCTTGGATTGGATAGTGAAAGCAAGTACAACAGATGATTCAGTTTTGGCAAGTCATAGGTTTTCGATTTCCAAAATTATTGTAGAGATTTAGGTCTAAACATATTTATTTAATGATTTGTATCGACAAATTTAGCTGAACTATAAATGTTCATCAGGACAACTATTTACTCCGAATTATTTTCAGAGATGTTTAAAGGGTGAGGGAAAGAAAAGAAAACCCTAATAATATAGAGATGGAAAGATTTTCTGGTGCATCCCATCCTAAAATTTTAAAAGGTAATTTGTTTGTTAGAGGAAATAGATCAACATCTTTTGATATCGAAAAATGATTATTGATTAATACAAACAATAAAGCCCACTATGAACCCCTTATAGAATTTAACTGGTATATACATACTGGCAACTCGTTATTCGGATAAAGATATTTACACATTCCAGACATCTGCAAAATGCCCTTAGATAAAAATTTCCGGGGGTAATTCTTACAAAAATTTTTATCCACCCATGTAAAAAAAACTGCAATGATGGATTTTATACCTCTAAGAATAATCTACAAGTATGCCGCTTTTTAAAACATTCAAATGTACATGGCAAATGAAACTTTAAAAGGCATAAGTGTGGTAACCATTTTCTGTTGAAAAATAAATGCATGTCTCAGTTATTGGTCATCAACAACGCAAATAGCTAATGACATCTTCTATCAGTTTCTGCTAGTGTCTTGTGACAACGCTTTCCTATATAATTGCTTCTTCTGAACTTACAGAGATCCACGTACAACATTTCCAATCCCGCCTATCCAAGTTCAAGTTTCCCAAAGCACAGGACGTCCATCCTCAGTTTCTATACGATAGACATGAAATATGAGATTTGATTCTCAACACAAAACGCCTCAGGGGCTCCGAATTGTTCAATCATCTTTGAATTTCCCATTGATGCAAACTATTTCAACATGAGATTGCTTTAATTCAAGATTTCTACATCCATCGGGTTTTCCTGGAAATGAAAATAATTATTATATTATAAAATCATATTACTGATATATATGTTGTGACTACTGTATATTCTTATAGAATATAACATGATTATACTTTTGCACTCAGCATTAACCTACTTACAGTGGTACTAATTTTGCAGGAGGAAGTCGTAAAACATGAAGCTTTATCAACTACATTTGAACAGGACAGGTTTCTTCCGCATCTTCAAAACTCTAAACAAGGCATTTTATTACAGCCACTCGAACCAGCCGCAAAATGAAATACCCAACTAATTTTTTACACATGACATTAACACAGCGCTTTGCATGGATTATCCTCTAAATCAAAGTCCTAGATTCAAATCCTTGGGAATCCTTAACTAAATATGTGGGCAATGTCTCTCATAAATAACATGTCTTTGGAAACTGATAACTAATCATTATTGAAAGAAACTTAATAAATACTCCAATCCTCATGTTCAAGAGCGTACAATTTGATTGACAGAAGTCTGATACTTACATTGATTATCACTAGTTTATGTTGACTGATTTGTTTCATACCCTTTTGTCTAGCTTCATTTTCCTACTAGATTTGACCAATGGGTACCCCAGTTACAATTGTTTCGACTTACGGACACGGCGGTGTGACCGAGTCAGCAGAGGATGCTACTCCTCCATGGCACGATCCTGCCTTCGCTTTTGTTGAAGGATTCGTGTTGCCAAACAACTCGATTTATGTTTTGTGTTTTTTGGGACTATTTACTTTTATTTACTATTGTTTACTTCTCAATTTCATATTGAGTAGTATTTTTCGAAGAATTCACGATGCGGCAAAAATTGGCTCCTTTGCTAGCTGAACATTTGTTTATATTCGTACTATGGCGCAAAATTTACCTTCGAAAGCTCCTGCAAGAGGGGAAAGATCTAGTCGTTAGTTTTTAGGTCAACTATTCGATGTAAAGGCCAAACTATTGAACAATGATCAAATCTTGTCCGTCCCAAATAAGAACATAGCAAAAAACTAGAGTGGACAAAAACACGACCCCTGGACACGACCAGAGGTTGGATCAGGTGTCTAGGAGGAGTAAGCATACCCTGTTGACCGGTCACACCCGCACGTGAGCCGATAGTCTTGATCAGGATATCGCGAACAGTCCGTCAGTCAAATCATATGTGGAAAACGGCTAAAATGGCTATTAAACACACCACGACAGCATTTTGGACTCAATGGTAGGAACGTGGTTAAACTAAATTGTGATAAAGACCATATAATTTACGAAATGCTGCCAGTTTAAATGTGACTTGAAAACTCCTGCAACAGACAATTGTTTGTAAGCTAGCCTGTCCTCGATTGTTAAAAATGATCATACGCAGAAACAAGTCTTGAAGTATCGATTTAAGTTGGAGAGACATACTCAGCCATAGGCAGGTGATGATGGAATATGCTAACATAAATATAAGAAGTTGACGATTGGAGAAAATTGAAAATAGTCCCATTTGTCATAAATTGGAGTATATTAGTTTGCCGTTAATTGTAATGTTCAATAATTATCCCAAGTACGGAAGAAGACATGAGATTATGTGGCTGTCCATTATCCTAGTAGGAATAGGTGCCTAGGAGGAGTAAGATTCCCCTGTCGACTGCTCACCCCACCGGAGCTTCATTGTCTTGATTCAGAGTAAACAGGAGTTCATCTGTACGTCACAATCGGTGTGTAAAGGATAGCTACAATTGGTACCCAAACACGCCAGACTGCATTGGACGCAATGGCACCTTACTTGCAAAATTAGCTCGTTTATAACAATCACAAATATTTGCGAATTTTCTTTAATTTAAACCGCGACTGTAAATTCCTCCACAACGTCAGTTCGATAGGTAGCCTGCCACAATTCAAAAATGATATACGCAAAACAAGTCGTGGGTATCGAATCAGATTGGACAGAGATAAACACCATATTGCTGATGATGTTGGGATGTGCTATATTAAATAGTGGGATAATTAACGATGAATAAACTGAAGTCGCCCCGTCTTCATAATGATGGATTTAGTATATTGGTAACGTTTAATTCATATTTAACGTTGATGGCAATAGTTGCATTCATACAGAATCATCTTATATGTGCGCATTAAAGTTCACGGACTGATTTTTGAATTAATTTCCAATCTGGAAAATACCAAACCTATATGCCCAAATTTATGGTTTTAGTTACCCAATTATGGGTAAAGAGTGATTCACAGACTTCAAAGCATGTCGTGAAAATCTCCAAAGATATGACAGGAAATTCCGGTTTGCTTGCAAAACATGCAGCAAATGACCATGTATTCTCATCTGTGAAATCAAAGTTCTCATTAAGTCTGTGAGTTACATATTACTGCAGTTGACACAAAAACTTATTCAGAATATATGCATACCTGCTACTACAAAGTTCTAACCAGACAACTCTCAACATGTATCCTATTAGGGCAGGCATTTTCAAAAGGTTATGGAACTCACAAGTTCATGACCAACAAATAACGATTTCTTCTCCATCGTGAAAATTAACTTCATATAGTCAATATTCTATTATCACTAAGATAGCATTTTCTTTCTCTCAAATGGATTCCGATTGCTACAGTCTTTCGTCTTGATTTAAGAATTTTGCATTGTCTAATGCAAAGTCGAATATTAACAACAGTGATCAATTTCGTAATTTCAAACAGAATACAAAAAACGTAGATCATGGTAAGCACAGACCCCTTGATACAAATTTGGACAGATGTGATTCATATTTGGATATTTACTTACATTGACTCGAATGGCAGGCTGACAACTACTTATATGATAAACGTTGATGACTTTGACTTTGCAATCGTCAACTTTCCTTTTCTATGTAGTAATGTACCACTATTCACCTGCTTGATGTATAGATCTCAATTGATCGATAACGCAGGCCATATCATTGCGTATGATGTTATTTTTAAAGCGAGGCCAACTACTAACCAAAAAAGTTGATGTTGCAGGGTTATAACGAATCTCGTTTTAAAGATATTTATTTCGCAAATCTACGTCGCTATAATGACCTTTTTGCGATTACAAATTTAATCACAAGTCATATGATGATTGATTTGTTTCATACCCTTTGTTTACACTGTCATTTCGTACTAGATTGACGACGGGATAACCCCGTTTACTTTGTTTCGACTGCGAAGCTCACGGCGAGGGGGTTTGACCGGTCAGCAGAGGATGCTTACTCATCCATGGCACTGACCCTGCCTCGCTTTGTCCGTAAGGTCCGTATTGCCCTACACTCGATTTTTGCATGTTGTTTTGGGACTATGGTTTTTACGTTAATACATTTACTTCGCCATTTGTATATTACACAAGAGTGGGCATCAGTGCACTATAATTAGTTTACAATGTAATTTGGATTGGTAAAATGCTGTCTTGATCTTTTCATACCAATTGTTAGAACAAATTGCTTTAACCCGGGTTAGAATAGGTCCTCAGTACCTTGCTTGTTTCTTTAGAAATGGCTTAATTGGCGAATGGTCTTGTCAAAAGACCGCAAAAACCGGAGGCCCCGTGCAAAGCAGTTGTCACGAAAACAACTCCTCCTTGCCACAGGCTAAGAGCGAGCAAAATTTGCAATCCTTCATCGACGATGGAGTAACGTGTCTTCGTTTGATGAAAACTTCTCAAGAAGTACGTAAAAACAACAATTGTTAGATCATCTATTTACTGAATTACTCAGTAAATTTTCGATCTATAAGGATCATGGAGGTATTTGGAATGTCACCAGTGATGCTTACTCTTCTTAGCCATCTACTCTGAAACCACTTTGTACCCAGGGGTCGGTGTTTTTTCCAATCT
>CAJDSM010079750.1:2791-21177 GCA_903981925.1 Ostrea lurida
CAAAGTTTTCATGAAAATGTTTATTCAGTTTTTACCATTCTGTCGTTCCATATATTTCTCCGTATCTATCGACATTTTAATAAGATTTTTAAAGATGAAAATGACTGGAGGAAATTTTGAAATCGATACCAAAATATTGGAATTTAAATTAGCTAAATAATGTATATTATACTAAAGTCTTGGTTGGTGTTAATAACAATATCTTTAGAAATATTCAAATTCTGTATTATTTAAAGTTATTTTGCAGAAACTTACCAATAGCATAAACTTTTATTCAAATTATATTGTCAGACCCAACAACATGATTTTATGTTTCAATTCCAAAAGTAACCTGCCGCAAAGGAAGCGTTGCACATGCGTAAACGACGGAAATAAAAATAGCACGATACAATGGGACGCACGATACAGTGAGAAGCGAGTATACTGTAGCAATAGGACACCTGAGTGATTTAGACGACCTAAAAAAATTCAAACATTTTAGTAAACTTTTCAAAATGGTATTTTATGAACTGTAAACTTTATTTCCACATCTATTCATCTGAATTGGCTTTAACAGTTGATATGTCAATGACATGCATCGCGTTATAAGATATCATTTTAGGAATTTCCGCACATTTTTGTGAGGCTTAGCATATTCTCTTGGCGTCTTTCCGTCATTGTCCTTTAGGTCGAGATACCTTGAATCATACACCAGCTCCACCATCTGTAAATTTCCTTTTCGACAGGCTATGTGTAATGGAACCAATCCTCGTTGATTTGGAATAAATTTATCGCAGTTCCGACTGGCGACCAGCACTTCCACTACGTTTAAATTGTTCGTTTGGCATGCAATATGCAATGGCGTTTCCATCTTATCGTTTGTCGCATTTACATTCGCGTCAGTCACCAAAATTTTAGCAGTGTTATGATATCCATGTTCTGAGACCAGATGTAATGGTGTATTGCCATCTTGCATAAAAGGACATTTATCTGAGAGAAAATGAATAATTTCTAGAGAACCATTTTTCACAGCATGCAACAAAGGAAGCTCTTCTTTCTCATTGCGCTTTTTAATGTCTGCCCCCTTCTCTACCAGAATCTTTACTATCTCTAATGTGTTTAGAGAGCAGGCCAGAGTCAGTGGTGTGTGTGAAGAGCAGAAAGATTTGTTAATGCAGCCTTTGATGCATTTCTGGTTCATTTGTGACAGTACAAACTTGACCATATCCTTTTCCATACTGTATATAGATAACCACAAAAAGTGTCCAGGTTCTTCTTGTATCTCATTCACCCTTTTAAAGGGCCAAAATAAATATGTATTTGGTTTTGAAAAATATTCTTTTAGAAATGTTAGGTAGCCATTGCAGATGATCCAATAGAGAAGTCTGAGTTTTTCACCATCATTAGCTACTTCATAAATTCCTTTGGGTCCAAGTTTAAAGTTTTCCAATGGCAAATCTTGTTTTTGTATGGTTTTTTGTTGTTTCTTTGGTGTCGATTTTACTTTTACCACTCTGGATGATTTGGAAAACAATTCGGATATGTAGTTTCGTTCAAAAGATGAAAACAGAACATTGACAAATTCTTCATCATTCCAACATTTGTGAGTAAATATGGAAGTAATGAAGCTAATATTCACATCTAAATTACGAACTCCACGTATGGTTTGAAGTTCCAGTACTAATCTGTGGCATAGAACTTTGTAATTTTTAGGGAAAATGTTCATCTTCAGATCATCAGTAGAATGTTCAATGCTTCTGGTGCACGTATTATTTGTAATGTATCCTAGGTCTACATGTTGAAGAAACAAATGTTGATTATCCTCATCTCGACCAAAATGAAACGCAACGACTTCAAAGAGGGAGTCATGGAGAAATTTGAAACCAAACTCTGTTTTTACGACATAAGTGTTCTCGGAATGTTCAAGTTTTTCTCGTATGCCCTTTGGTGTTGGTCGTTCGGATAAATTGCATTTCCTGAAAACATCCTCCAAAAGACCCCTGACCTTTAATTTTTCGTCAGTAAGATTGTTGCCAGCTATGGCGAGCAGTACCAAGGATGCATACATTACTCTGGTGGTTTTGGTTTCACTCATTTTGTCTAACTCATGTCGAAAATATTCTCGAGGATCTAACACTTTTCTATCTGACTGGGTGCCAGGGCTACACTTCTCTTTGTTTGCAGACAGCATGTAACACATGAGTGGGAACCTTAAAATCGCTTTCTCTAATGATGCCGAGTCAACTAACCCTTCTATTCCGTATGCCTTCAGAAGTTCCTTTTTCTCGTCGACATTCAATGAGTAATCACTACTGTCAACATCAACAACCTCATATTTGTCAAAGATATGGTGCTTTTTGGCCTCGTTGTATACAATATTACGACACGTAATGACCAATTTGTGATTATTCTCTTGGTTAAAAAGTTTAAGCACATCTCCACTACAATGATCTAAATCAAGGAGTTTACCCTCATCAAGGCCCAAATTTCCAACCGGGTCATCAAACATAAATATGCAATCATCCTTAGTATTTGTGCTTTGGATTTCTCGGGCATCATCGATGGGTACGATACGCCATCCATCTGTCTGCAGCTTCAAAGCACAGTGTCTTGCTGTAGACGTCTTGCCGCACCCACTTCCACCGATTATGATAACAAGCTTCTTTTTCCGGATAATCTCCTCTGTCTTTTGAACGAAACGTATCTTATCGCAAAACAAATTGTCGTGTGACTGCCATTTCGACACAATCTCAGCTTTTGGATCTGAAAAGAATATCCTTAAAAAATAAATAAACTGCTATCAAATTTTCCAGTTTTATAAATTGAATCGAGGTAAAACTAAACGACTAGCACCTACAAGTATCAAGACAGTCTCTGCCTCCAAATTCAACATTTTTGTCAGGTGAAAAGTCAAGGTTTACATTTTCTACACCACTTATTTTTCGTTATTAGCTGTTTACTATTGATTTATTCTTGATTTGTCATTATATCAATTTCTTTTCTGTTCGCTATTAATCACTACAAACCCCAACTTACAAGTGTTAATGGAAACGGTAATTGATGTGAAAGAAAATTATATTGACTTCGACTTGAAAATTTCTTTCTAACTACGCAAACTCAAAACAGGTACATGTGTATGGGTAAACATAAATTGTCCTTTTAAAAATAAAATATGAAACTTCTGCACTTTCTCAACACATGGATTCTTTATCATTCGTGGAATTCGGTGTGCATTCATTCACGATATTGTCTAAAATTTAGGGAATATGGAGAGGGGTCTTGTAAATTGATTAAAACAACCAGTTTCCAACAATCGGTTGGATTATACGAATTTTTTCTAGAAACGAGCTAGTGAAGCTTATCAGGCGCTCTCTGATAAGAGAATAAACATATATGATGTGTACTAAACAATTTAAAAGAACTCTACACTAGAAAATTGCTATTTGTTTATCAACATCACTTGCAATTGCCATAATAAATGTTTGCCTTTGTCGTACTTGTGTAACTTGCAAAGAAGTCTCAATAGTTTTATAATTCATCTGAATATGCATCATCAAATTTAGCATAAAAATTCAGGGGAGACAATGACCTCTGGTCCTCTGGGAAGTATACATTACCCTAAAAATGCACATAATTTGTATTGAAAATGATTATTCCGAAATATATCTAGACGATTTGGTTACTGCGCAAAATGAAACAGGAGTTCTGGATCCAGGGATTTTTTTGCAGAAAAACATAGTTTCGATCCCTATTCGACCCCCAGGGTGAATTGTAAATTTTATTGCACATGTACAAGACCCCACAAAATTGATTTAAATTAATGTAACTTTTTTTACAATCATAAGAACATTAGACTTATCAATTTGTTATAAGTTAAGATAAATCTCTCGTGCATTATATAGACATGAAAATCTTGCCTTTGGTTTTTCCTTTCATGTAATGTTTTTCTCTTGTAATATTTTCCTTTTGTTCACATTTCTTGTTTCTTAGTTGGCATATTGACTCTCTTAGGACACCTCTACTAAGTCTATCGATTGCCTACAATGTTAAAGTGATTTATCTATATCTTGCATTTCTACTGTAACAATAACATTTCGATATATCAACAATGTTTTATCTATTTTAAAACAATAATCATTTTCATTCACGTGCCGATCGTTTCTATGTATCCAAATGAACTAGAAATAAAAGACACCGCAGACTTTTACACATCTGTTTTACACTTGGATTTCTTATTGATCATAAATGTTAACGGCAAACTTACAATCCACTATATGACAAACGGGACGATTTCAGCTATTCCATCGTAAAGTTCCCATATTTATGTAGCAATATTCCATTATCACCTACATGTGATGTTTACATGTCTCTCAACTGATGCGCAAGAGCTTGATTTGCGTATGATCAGTTTTTAAATCGGGGAAACAAGTAGATGTTGCGGGAGTTTCAACAGTCTCGTTAAAAGTCAGCATTTCGCAAATTTTACAGTTTTTACAACGACTCAGTTTGTCAATATAACTTGCCCTGGTGTCATATTCTGTCTGACATGTTTCAAAACATTGCTAGACCGTTATTTACACATTGATTTGACTGCGGATTATTCCGTTTACCTGATCAAGATATTGGGCTTGCGGCAGGTGTGACCGGTCGACAGGGGATGTTTACTCCCCCTAGGCACCATATCTCGCCTCTGGTGTGCCCAGGGGGTCCGTGTTTACCCCATTTTCCATTTTGTTTTCCTTATAGGAGTTAAGAAATTGATCAATTCGTTATGTTCAGATTTTTGTTAATGATAAAAAGTTCTAACTTTCATGATTCTGTCAACACAAAGTCAATGAATCTGTAAATCGTAAGGGTTCTTCATCTGCCATTTCAAGTAGTATGTATACAATTTGAAAATTCGTTTCAATTAATTATTACATCTTTGAAAATAAAATACTTAAAGGAAAATCTATGTTATTGCTTACCACCGTAAGATCAAGCCATTTGCTCTCAAAATCATCGTCTGAAAGGGTCTTAAGCTTTGGATGAGCAATGAAATTTCTGTAAAGATGAATTCGTTCAATGTCGTCTCCTTCTCCAGTGTTCTCCAGTTTTGGTTCAATATTCCATTTCTGCGCTGGTGTTTTCACTTTCGTGGTATTTCGCAACAGCTTGTATAAGAGTGATATGTCCAAATCTGATGAAACCACGGCTCCATTGTCTATTTTAAGGGTAGTAAAATGTGAACAATTTACTATAAATCCACAGAAATTGTAGAAGACTATATAATGAATTCAGCAATTTATCAAGAGGCTCAATTAGGACCCTTTTAGGGGAGAGGGTCATATTTTTTTCCCTATATATCCCTAAATCCATGTTCACATGCGCCGATTTACTCACGAGGTGCAAATTTTGCATATGTGCATTTGCATCCGTGTGTAAAAGTATATTTTACTAAGCATTCACAATTGTGCTCACATGCTCATATTTACACCCAGGTGCAGATTATGCATAGATGCAGAATTTGCACCCCACGAGTAAATCATCGCATATGAACGGGGCTTAAGGCTGATCCACCCTCATGGGATGTCATATGTTTTCCAAACTCTTTATTTCATTAAACTTTGCACATGATAGAAATATATCTTCTAAAGGAATTTCATTCTCTGGATATAATAAATAATTTGGTAAACTTTTGATCGTGAAAAAATGCTATTTCCCATAGAAAACTATTAACACGGGCAGTAACTCCTATGGTGGCAATTCCTCTACCTTAGGTGTATTCTACATTGATTTTCCTAATATGCACATTAAATTTATGCATATTTGCAAATAAGCAGTTTTTCTAAACTGTTAACATTTAATTTGTCAAGTTTATTTATTTTGATTAAATTCTGTTCTACGAAAATTATTCAAAATGTGCGATTTTCTTATGTTAACCTATACTTCTATTTTTGTGTGTCTGACATTTTAAACAAGATGCCCATGGGCCACATTGTTCATTTGAGCACTGTGCCTCATAGAGAAACGCAAAGTTTGGGATTTACAATGTGCCACTATTCAAAGGTGGGGACTAGAATTAACCACTGTCATCTACAAATACCCATATAAATAAACATTCATCAATAAGAAAATAAGACAGAGAATCATGTAACTATAATAGATTGGGGTCAGGCATAGCCTCTTGGGTCTTTTATGTTCTCTTGAAATTGTCTTGATACAATGAACAAGAAAATATATGGTTGGGATTGCAAAAGTTTTAAAATAGCAAACAATTTCTGAAAGGGCCCTCCACACATGTGTCAATGAATTTGACTCAATACAAGGCACAACAAAATATCATACTATCCTTCGTAAGAACAGTTACGACACTAAACTTGATCTCTCTATTGTGGCCCCAATCTTGACCTCCCTCTCCCCCAGGGGTTGGGGTGGGGGGTTACTACCATTTAAACAAACTTGAATGCTTCCAAGTTAAATTGACAAACTGAACACTGTCTGTTCTTGAGATTATCTTTTAATATATTTCCCTAAATAAACTTTGGTCCCCTATTGTGGCCCCATTTTGATCCCGGGGACCACCATTTGAACAAAATTGAATCTAAACTGTACAATAATACTTCCATGTTGATTTGGCAAACTGTGCACTTACTGTTCTCGAGCAGAATATTTTTTACGATATTTCCTTATATAAAACTATGTCAAATTTTGGTCCCCTATTGTGGCCCCATCCTGATCCCGGTGGCCTCCATTTGAACAAAATTGAATCTTCACTATACAATGATGCTTGCATAGTTATTTGACAAACTCTGCACTTGCAGTTCTTGAGAAGAAGATTTTTTAAGATAGTTCCCAATATAAACGTATATCAAACTTTGGCCCACCTATTGTGGCCCCATCCTACATCTGGGGGGCATAATCTGAACAAACTTGAATATCCACTATATCAGAAAGCTTTCATATAAATTATAAATTTTTCTGGCCCAGTGGTTCTTGAAGAGAAGATTTTCAAAGATTTCCCCTATATATTCACATGTAAAACTTTGATCCCCTAAATTGTGGCCCCATCGTACCCCCAGGGGTCATGATTTGAACAAACTTGAATCTCCACTATACTGGAAAGCTTTCATATGAATTTCAGCTTTTCTGGCCCAGCGGTTCTTGAGAAGATTTTAAAAGATTTTTACTATATTCCGGTATTCACATGTAAAATTTGATCCCCTATTGAGAGAAAAGAGAGAGAGTCAATGATAGGAAGGACAAACCGTGCTAAAGTTCCAACCACTAATGCGAAAGATGGTTAAATACGGACAACTTATGTAAATTTTTAGCTAATAAAGATCGATGGTTGGATAGATTATGAAATAAATTCTAGTGTGTCAGAATAACTCATGACATAAAATGAGCATCGCATTTTTGATGAAACTTCATGTCAAAGTAAGTTTGTCGGTCAGTGGGCCCAAGGCCCTATTCTGCAAGAATCTCTCAAGGTGGCACCGCTAGTGGGTTGAAGGAACGTGACTGATTTATTTATGGACGCGAAAATATACTATCCAAAAACTAAAGAAGATGAGTTTTGGATTTCAAAAACTCCGCAATTCTTCTTACCTTTTACAGAAAGCGCAAGTTGCCGTTTGTATGTGCTCTTAATCTGCTATTTCGGAATCCGAGCATGCACAATATCAGCCGAGCCGTTGAGAAAATGTAGTGCATTACATAGAGTTACAGGGGTCTTTGTAAATAGGCGCCTCATGAGAAGTAAAACGCGAGGACTTACACTGAGATTTCGATGCATTCGTTGGTAGATGCGTCTCTAGATAAGGAGATAAAAGACAATTGTGAATAAATCAACCTCATTATTAGGTCATATCGATATCGGGCATTATAAGTTGGTCACATGCCTCTCAGACACGCGTAATGGAACTTGGTGCCTTATTGATCCGTATTCTGTCCGGCCCCCTCGTCTTAACTATATAGAAAATCAGACTTGTGTTGAGTGAGCGGCCAAGTACGACTCATAATAGTTTAACTATGGTATAGACATCCAGATTGTTGAAGATGCGTTAGGGGATATAGTGTTTTTTAGGTTCTACTCTATGATATTCTCGGGTTGTCAAAAAGAAACAGTTGTCTACACAGTTATTGGAGTAATCCTATACTAATGTGAGGTGATTGGATATAATAGGTCTTAAAGTGAAGCGCAGTATCGCACCGTAGAGACGAGAGCTGTAATGCCCTATCAAGTAACGTCTAACATAGAATGAGGTGCGAGTTGGGCGACACGGATGATAAAATAAAGTCACTTGCGAGACGATAATACGGAGCATGAAACTGCACATATTTATAATTTTGCGCAACTATTACTCTTGAGTTTTAAAACAGGATTACTCAGTATTCACAATTAGTTAGATGACGTTATAAGAGATGGCTCAGGACGAATTCTGGAGCCTATTAACTCGCGATTTTTCATTTTAGCTTGGCATCTCCAAAGTACACGCAAACACAGTGAAAGGTCAGTGTTTTACTAGGCTGAGCGTTCCCCGTTATGAATGTTTCTGCCATTGGCATCATGTAAGTGTATTTTTGACATTATCAAGTATTGAACATCGGCTATTTTTAAGGACTTAAAAAATTTTAAAGCGAGAAAAGCATAAGTTCATTTGCCCTCTAACTACCAGATATAAATTACAACACTGATACTACCACGTGTTCAGTTGCCGCTTTCCGAATGCTTGACATAACAAGCACTTGATGGAATGCAAGCAGAAAACGAGCCATCTACTTAAAAGAAGTCACTTTTTTTTTATATGTGTTGCATGTGAGAATAGTTCCCAAGTTATGCTTGACAGGCCATTGCTACAACTTTATTTCAATTCCTCTTAATGACCTCATATTGCTTGTATGTCCAATAGATTGTTAACCCTGGTAACACGGTAATGGTGTTCGGAATCAGCGCACGATTGCGGCCGAGGTATATATTGATCGACCCCTGGAGGTTAAACTAAAAGGAAGCATTATACCGACGATATCATAATATACTGTGCATTGGGCGATCTCTTATCGGTATGGCCGGATTTACAACTTACAGATGACATAAGCACACCATATAATTGCAGGTCCGATTATTTTATGTGGTGTTACGAAAATATAATCTGAACTAATTTATCAATGATAGATGGAACGAGGAAAAGATTAGTAGATACTGTTCATAGTTAACGACTTGATGTTATTTGGTTCCCAATCGTTGATTGGAAACTAAGTTCCTATCGAATATTTTGTGGGAATATAACTCCAGTCCCTCGTATATGAACTGGAGAAACGCGGTTCCATAGAATTCATCCGCACAGTGTCCTTCTTTAAGTGTAACTCTTTAGGTCCCTGCTCAAGAGTAGCTATCCTTCTATTGGACGTAATGGATGTGTCAGTCTGCCAATATTAAGAGGGTCTGCAGAAATTTTCACTAATGCTGATATACTTAGCTTAAACCGAATGGTATTAAGTATGATTAATGTATGCTCCAATATTATTGTGACTAGATACTACTCAAGCACATTCCGCAGTGATGACCCAGACGCCCTTTGCTCTCAAGTCCGCTATTTCTATCATCTAGTCATATCATTAGTTCAGCCCTATTCCGGAAGTTAGGGAAGTTAAAACGACACTAGCATCCGTGATTAATTTCTAATGTTACAGAGCCTCAAATATCTATATTTATACGATTAATCTCAAATGTTTCATGAGCATCCCAAAAACCGTGACTTCTTCAACCTTACTATTTCACCTGAAATGCCTCCACCGAACTGGACAAACGTATGGGGCCAGTAGGGGGCGAGGAAGTAATAGTCTTATTTGTTGCCGTCTTGTCACCGACAAGTTATCTTTCCTTGCTATTAGCTAACTGACAATACTCAACACAAAAGAATGATACAAGGTAAGTTAATCAAATGTCCTAAAGAAGGTAAACATTGAGTGTTTAACAGACAATGCTACTAACAGATTTTTATTTTATTATCCAATAGTATTGGCTTCGTGTAATCAGTTTCTTTTTCCGTCTTTAATACTGTAATAACAGATATCTGATGAGTCATATATCAAAAAAATTCTTGCACAGAACGCTTCTACATGCCAAGATGATTTTACGGATACGTACCAATAGTGGAAAGATTTAAATATTATTAGGACAATAACAGTAATTTATATATATTGTGCACTCATCCCACTAAAGAATCCGTAGCTCGTACAGACAACACTGGTACATTCCTTCAATCAATTAAAGTGGCTACCGTCTTCTATGGCTGCAATAACGGTTAGTAGGATAAGGTTAGTACAATGATTCTTGTTTAGTATCTAAAGCACTATCACATTTGTCAATTAGAGGAATTTTAGCCGTATTAGTTTATAATGCGGTCTCAAAGTTAGGGATCCTCGCGGTCAGTATCATTTCCTAGATTTGAGATACGCCGGTCAGCAAGGCTGGGATCAAGTGTCAGCGTCAAGGTATGCGTCATGACGATTTTGTAATTTCTTCAGAATAAAGGCATGAGATACTACCGAATCAGTACTGATTCAATTCTGATGGCTAGTTATACGAACGTCTAATGCCTGAATTACGAGTATAAAAAAAAATATCACGTCCTACTATGATGATGACTATTTGGAGAGTGAACAGAAGCTGTAAATAGCGAACAATCATATTACTCAGGGAAGTTGGGCTGAGAAGTGAATGGTTTCTAGTGAATGACATTTCGATTTTACAGGATATGTTTCAATCTCTATGCGATCAAATTAACTTTCCGACAAAGAAAATAGCGCCCTCATTCAATTGTGACGGAATGCCGGAGCAGCTGTCACTCTCACATAGCTAAAGCACCGTAATCTAATTTACTTATGTTCGAATGGCTGAAAGATTTTGGTTCATCATGAGAGTGTTAAGCGAGACGTGAACACTTAATCCTTCGCTGAGTAAAGTTAGGATATAAGGTGCGCAGGTACAAAAATCAAATTAAAAAATTATAAAAATCGTTTAATTGTGGTAACAGGTCCGCAGATCAGCCAGGTGCATAATCAATGTACGATATAAGTCATATACTCTATCCGAATTAACAAAAGCTCGTATTTTATGAGTGGCGTTAATTTAGATGAGCGCTTCTGTAAAAAAAATTAGGCGTTATGAATTAAAATCCATACATTGTTGATGTGAAAGTAAGAGAGATAACACAGTCAGTGTATGATTTCACTGCAAACGACACGTGGTAAGATCAAGACTCGTTTCTCAGGGAAGTGGGACAATTGGAAGTACTGGAGTTTGGGTGAATTATATTGTTGTATTCACAAGAGGTAAATCCTAGAATATCTTTCAACGAAATACACTATTTCAAAAGAAATTCACTGATTTTTAATCCTAAATTCTTTTATGCATATGTGATATTTCTTATTCCCATAAACTCTCTTTAGGTAAGCTTGTCCTATTCTTTCCTTCTCCCGAGACAGTGATTATGTTAGCTCCAGGTGCTAAGCATAGTGCTTAACAGCTAGCTCATAACCTACTAACGTGTAAACAGCACGCATATTTTTAAGTTTTGCCGATTAGAAGGATGCGGCATCAACAAAAATCTTCACAACATTTACAATCACATTACTACCTCGAAAAATTTAAAACCGTTTGATCGCTGGAAAAGTGCAACAACATGCCATGTGATAAGCCCAAAATTACGGTTATCACGAACAATACATGCAGCTTTCTGATGAAGGTTAGTCAATTACTAATGTGAAGGTCAGAGCATATGTACTACAACTGTACTGTCTGGATAAGCAACGTTCGGACGTTTCACCAATCATTATCATGGTATACCCCGCAGACGGGTGCGGAAATTGCAATTACGTCTCTTTTACCCTACATGTCAGCGCGAGTTACATAGATATGTGCTCTTTCCTGGAAGGGAGAATTCATTCTTCATTGGTGATATCTTTACTTCCAGAATTAACCGATATACCTTTCGTAGCTGAGACAGTCTGTTAGTATATACTCGCCGTAGCTTCTCTTGCCCAGCGTGAAACCAGTCATTATCCTATGCTATAAGTCATTTAGGTTTTTCTTAAGATAATACCCATTTAACCTTTACGGACCGGGCCCGATTCCACCTCCCTCCTCCGGCTACTTGCCCGTCGACAACCCTTCGTCTCGCATATCTTTTTTTCTTGGCTCCTTTCTTAAACAATCCCTCTCGGTCTATCCCGTTGCCGGTCACCTTCATCTACATAGGAAGAAGGTCGAGCTCCACTCTTTCCTTGCACATCCCATCGGCAATAACTAGAATTTGTACTATCATGTCATTAATCTAATTTGCACCACTGTAACATTCATCAAGTCAACCCTTACTACGAATCAATATACCACTATTTATTTAGTAACACAAAGAATTGAACACGAGAGTTGCACAATTAATCCGAACTTTAGAAAGCTTCCACGGATACTTTAAATTTATAATTCTATCACCCATTTTTTATGACCTAGTGTAGTCATATCAAAGTTTCGAGTGAAATGTAATAAATTAGCATAATCGATAAGTCTCTGTGTCCTTTAAATTAAGAAAGTGTTCCGGTAATCATACCTAATGTGAAAACAAAAATGGCAAATCCAGTAGTTCCGAATGGACATACTGCAAGCTTATCAACATACTTCCTTATAACTGTTCAATGGCCTGCTCATGATAATAGTTATGGGTCTGACTTTCCGTTGACAATGTACTTTGAGAACCGTCATTTTCGTTCCAATGATATAGGTGTAAGAGCGCTCCTTTTTATTCATTTCTTTCTGTGTAGTTGGATAACAGCTGAGCCATTATACCATGCGCGTCGCGCTCTTAATCATGTTGCGACTCTCTATCGTGATAATCTCCAGGCAATGACAATTAACATTTCTCTAGACCAATAAACGTATTTTCCTTCGCTCTGCTTAGGCCTTTTTGCAAAAATTGATTTTTAGGTGATTCCCCGCCTTCTCTTGTTATTGCTTTTGGAAATGCTCTCCAATAGAAAAGCTAACTCATCTCGCAGATCAAAAACACAAGTCGCTTTACGTATATGTTACGAATATTCCAACTCTTCGCCTACGATCGGAATGGTTTGCCTGTCTTCTTGGACGACTCCTGCACCGAATTTCCGACATTGTTAATGTGGTGGTGTTTCTAACCAGAACTGTTACAAATTCATAGTAAAGACCCTTATTTCATAATTCTCCAACGTCTACCTAGTTGACTTCAATGAAGTAGAAATATCATCCATTTGCTTTATTAAGCGATTAAGCCTAAGATCATAGCTGCTACAGCTATGTTTTGAGTTGTGTTCTTTTTTTTCCCTTGTGAAAACTGTTCAACATTTCTTCCCCATCGAATTTCATCAGAAATTTAAGTTTTATTAAATTACGTATTCGACTGATAACATTGTCGGTTACAATCTAATAATTCATATATTAGGTATAACGCTAATAACTCGGGGACCCAAACGGAACCAGCCTTTGAGCAAAATTGTTATGAGTATACTTACTAATACTCAGCCACAAACAATCGTGAAAGAGTTGATCTAAGTTTAAGCACTTCCAATGGTCTTTGAATGTTACTGTAAAACAAACCCAGGCTCGTGCCATTATTTTGGTTTGCTGTTACATAATACGAGTGCTCTAACACAAAGTGAACCCAATGTTTCAAAAAAAGAGATGTGAGAAATGCAGAAAACTGTTTCCAACTGGCTTCCAGACTAGATGAACTCTCAATTTAAAAAAGACCACCTGGCATACATCAATATATTAAACAATGATACAAATATTACGAAACTCTTAGCTAAACGTGTTCATTTGGATCAAAGCTCGTTAATGTTATTAAGTTCGTCTGTGGCGCTCAAACAGGTTTTTTCTTATCTCTGACATTTTTATCCAACATTGGTCGATCTTTGTATAGAATCTAGGTAATTCTCATGATTCCAGGATGTTAAATCCGCCCGTTAGTGTAAGGAGGAGCTCAATATTCTTATAACGCTTATATGAGTGACACTTACAAACAATGTCGAAAGATGCCCTGCATCTCGACGTTGACAGGACCAAATGTCCTCCACCAAGACCGTCCACTAGCAAATCAAATACTTTCCTGACGGTGGGATACTCTCTTTAGAAATCAAACAACACATTGGAAGGTGGCACACCCCGTACCAACTCAGAATGCCATAATGCACCAAGTAACAAATACCATGTATTCCGAATCTTCTGACATGTATCAACTAGTAAAATGTTTGAACATCACATCGCAACCAAGGTCATGTCCATATTAGTTCAAATCAACAAAATAAGGTTAAGACGCTGCTAGGATAACAAAATTGAAGTGGTGAGGCAGATATACCATGACACTTCCCAGTAAACATTCCGCCTGTCGACGCGGTTACGTTTCTGACCGCTGCACCTTAATCCTGTATCTTAATCAATGTAATACTGAGATGAATCCAAAATCAAGTATTGGTAGTAAAGGAAGGGTCTTACCACAATTTGTACTTTAATAGTAAATTTGACTGCGTACTACTTTAAATATGAGCATATAATGAAGATTTCCTGGTTGGGATTTACACGCATTTTTTGCTATTATAGCTCTAAAGGATCACAGGGTTAAATAAAAAAACAATGGTAGAATAAAATTTCCCTATGGGCACAAATGTGGTTTCTCTGGTATGCTGACCGTGATTCTACATTCCTTACGACGTAGACCTCTTATTTCAAAAGCCTTCTTAGCATGAAGACCAGAAGCGAAGAAAGGCTTCTATGACTGATTTTCATAGCGAGAATGTTACTGCCCCCTTCATTCTATTTTATGTAATATTTAGAGATACTAATTACTTACTTCTCATCAATGTTGATGTTTGGGTAATTAAAGTATAAATTATTGACCCAACTGTGTGCTTATATAGGTGCGAGAGCTATCAAGTCAGGGCCAGTTGGGTGTGAAGTTGGTATATAAGTGATTAATTTGAAATAGTTATACTAACCGCTAGGAATATTACATGAAAAAGCTGGTATTGTATTGGATTCTCCTTGGACGCTAGGTTTCAAAAAACGGTCAACACAAACCAGAAAAAGCTGTCCTACATTAGTGTTGTAGTGGTCATGCCCTGCATGTTATCTGTACACTTGCTGGCCAAGTAGTTAACTGGGTGCCAGTACCCTTGCTTAAATACGCTTCTTCTTCCGAGCTATAAGTAACCCTTCTGTGGTTGTGGACTTTCCCTTCTCTGTTCTCTGGGGTTGGCACTCCCTAAGGGTAACAGATGTTGATAAGGTTGCAACAATCTCTTATGGCACAATGTTGTTTATAGAACGAAGTACTAGGAAGTGCGGTACATCTCGCTAGCACCTGTCTGTGGTATGACGTTTCTTCGTGCTGCAGGTACATTCTCAGAGTGCCGGTGCTCTCCGTGATAGAACCGGTTGACAAAGGTAGATATGGGATGGCGGACATCCCTCCACTAGTTACTTCGTATAGTCGAATCAGCCGGGTCTAGAACGGTATTAAAAACTTTCGGTCCATCCGCGAAAAGCGAGCAAGTGGCGGACATCCCTGCTTGCCCTTGCGTGGAAGTGCGCTGTGGTGTGTGACTCCCTGCCAAGTGCATCTTTGTCAGACGACCTATCCCTCGAACCTACAAGGCGCAGTACCGCTTGATTTAATGTCTGCGCATCTGTAATATATTGCAGCCCCTCAGGGCTATCCGTTTTCTAACACGGGTACTGACGGGCCCGCGGGTTCAGTTCAACGGGGCAGTGACCTCCTGCCCCTTCCATACACGACAGCAGTAAGAAAAAATATTTAGCGGTGGCTTCTTTTCCTCCCCGATATTTCGATATATCTGAACGGCTGTTTTTCTATTAATGACAAATAGTGCAACTATTTTCATTATAATATCCACAAAGTGAAATCTAGATAATTGAAAGAGTCACTAAATATGAGCATCCATGTACTGTTTCGCGACATTAGATATCTTAACACTAGACGACTAACAACTTCCAAAACTTCGAGAAAACTCATGTCACCTTCCTACTTTAACCATGAATGCTTAGCAGCATTCCCAACCAGCACCCTGCACATGAGCGAGGTATTGCCCTCGCAATCAATATTCGTATTACGAAGAGACCGTGTTCTGGGATCATGCATCAGTTCTTGGAATGGAGGCAGGCACCTACTTGCAATTTTTATTGCTTGCAGGGGTGTCATATAAACACTTATAAATCAAATTCGCAATTTATATTAGCCGTTGATAACTCAATCGATTTGCCATACAAATTCCGATTGGGGTCCGAGCTGTCTTGCCATATGTTTCATAACAATATTTGTTAAGACACGATCTTGTTCTCTTAACCACTTGAGTTGCTGGCGGATGTGCTGCTGTTTTACCTTTAATCTATATACCAATAGCCACGGGGTCGGAGTGTGTACCGGGTGTAGCCCAACGATGCCTTTACGCTCTGATCACCTATAACCCCACTTCCTAGTGTAAACTCGGGGGCATGTCACCTTAACTCTGTTTTTGTTTCTCTGTTTGAGACAGTTGTATCGTTAAAAATCAGCCTTCTTCTCGAAAGAATACCAGAGTGAAGTACAAATTATATACCCAACAGCTGTCACAATTAAGGTCAAGATTTATTTAGCACAGGAATACCAAGCGATAGTTAATTCATCTAAAGGTAAATATAAGAATTTTGCGACTTAAGTTGTAACAAATAAATCTTGAGAAATTGCTACATAGTGTCTTGGACCACACTAGCCGGTCTCCTTTTAATTGAATGCACTCGTACTTGTAAATATAGCTTGGAAATGGTTCACCCTCCATATTTGCAAGCGCATAGGGATGCAATCGGAAGCCACAACGGGTATAATAGCATACGGTCCCAAGATGAGGGGGTTCAATGCAAATGATAGAAGGGGATGGAGGAATTTCAGTTTTGTGCAAGTGTCGTCTCAATCTGCTGTTCTAATCTTTAAGTGGCTTTGATGTGTAAAATCAACAACAAATATTATAATTTGTTATAAATCTCCATTTTCTGTCATGTGTTTGGCTTGTAAACTGGTTACCTGTTTTGGCTCTTCTCTTCAAAACAAAGATTTCTTAGTGTCAAGAGGGTCACACCTTTTAAAAACATGTTCGTTCGGCCAAGGCATGTGCTGACGACAAAAAAAGATAATTTTTAACAAGTATGGAACTCTCGTCATTTTGTTTAACTATCTCGCCCCACTAGCCCGGGCTTTCTGGTGTTATGATCAGTTTTTGGGTAATACAGGGGTGGATGTCATGATCAGTTAACTAGTAATCTGCAAAGTTTCGATGGGGAATTATAGCAAGAAAGAATACTCTAAAACTTATTTCTATCCCAAAGGACAAAGCAGGCCCATGATAGTCCGATATCAATTTACATCACATAAACAGCACAGGTGACTCCCTGCGAAGGATGGTCACAAAAGTGAGTTAACTAAATTTTACTTAAGGATTATCCCTTGTTCTTAGGATTTCTAAGGCAGACTTCATCGTGTTTAAACCTGTAATATCTTCTTCTCCTTTCTGGTTTTTTTTTAGTTCTCGTATTTAGCAGTTTCAATCTCAATACCGATCTATGAAGAAACATGTTTAACTTGAAAGATGTTCGCCGACCTTTTTTAGCTCACCTGAAACCGAAGGTTAAGTGGGGCCTTCTTCTGTGTCCGCCTGGCGTTTGTTCGCTCTGTCCGTACTTCTCCTCGTAACTGATCTGTTACTTCCTACACGAGTTTTGCGGAATAACTACATATAACGAGTCGCGACGGGCATCAAATTTTGGTCCCCCTAAAAACTAAGGTACAAGCTCAATTGCCTTGCGGTAAGGAAAATCAAGTTCGCTGTTTCAAATGAAGGAAGGCTCCATCAAACCAGGGAATACCCGGGAAACGGCAAGAATACCGGTGGGGTCATTGTAAAAATCTTCAGTTAAAGAACCTACTGGACCAGAAAATTCGAGATTTATATGAAAGCTTCATGATATACGTGGCAGATTCAACGTTGTCGTCATCAGACCCCCTGGTTATCGACTTGTTGATTTTTATGCTGTTCTATTTACGTCCACCGAGAATATTTCCACTCAAATATGGCAGACGACGCTACTCTTCCGCGCATAGGGCTTGCAAAATTTAGGCCCCCCGGGCCCTAATAGCTCGGCACTTTTGCTTTTTTGAGCAGGGAGGGATTTTGTAATCGCTGCCACAACCCTGCTGTTGCACGACTGGCCTTCGGTTTTTCCGTTTTCATACCGATTGACAGCCCCAATTCAGTCGTCTCTTACACACGGCAAGCGAAAAACTGGGGGTCCGCCTATTCGAAAACTCCGGACCCCACGAGGTGCCGTGGGTACGATGGGGGCC
>CAJDSM010079751.1:925-11353 GCA_903981925.1 Ostrea lurida
TTTACCTTTGTCCAATGATCTCGAAATAAAAGAAACCACATCTGCTTCTTGTTTAGATATTTTATCAAACACCATTTGGGGATTTTGTGGATGAGGGACATGAGTTTCTTGTACGATGATATCACTTTGAACCAATAATTAATGCAACTGTCAGTCACACTAATTATTTTTCATAGGAGAGTGAACAAGAAGAATCAAGATCCTAATTAATTCATTTCGGCGGAACCTGTGTCACATAATTCCTACTGCCTATGAAAGACATGATAAATTTCAGGGCAGATTAACAGAAAAAACAGATAGTCATTGCATGAAAATATTTCTATTCTACGCCCAGGAACGCAGCATTGGTGGAAATAGTACATAACCGGGTCATGAGAAAGGAGGGGGGCAAAAACTTCCCAAGTTGCGAAATAAATCATATTGTGTATGCTTTTATTTTAATTCACAATATAGATTGTGGTCTCTTGCGGTGTCATAAATTCGGGAAATCAGGAACGATGATCGGGTAACGAATTTACATTTTGAGTATTTTTGCACTTCAATTTCTTAGGGTTAATATCATCATTATTTTAAAAAAATATTTTTATGAGGAGTATATGAAACAAACTTGATATTAACAGGACAAAAGGTATTGTTAAAATTCATCTCCTATGTCGTTGAAAGTGAAAAACATGTTTAAGAAAGACATGGTTTTCTTTCTTAAAAATTAAGCATGTTCTTGTTATATACTAATGTATTGTCATCTCATCAGACGAGCTATCTCGATAATACGATATACCAACTTAATTCTCTCTATGACAAATGTTTGTTTCTGGCGGTGGAAAAGATGGACTATATTGGGTATAAACTGAGCTTGCATTGATCTTAAATAATTTCCCCTCTACTACTGGACACAGAGTTCATAAAATATATTTGAGAAATTTTCGCCACTTTGTTAGGGTTTTTGTGTTCAGTTCATTTTCTTAGCTTCTCCATCGTCAACTTCCCATATATATTTAGCAATATTCCATCATCACCTGTATATGGTATGGATATGTTTTTCAACTTTTTCGATACACAAGAGCTTCTGCGTATGATCAATTTTTGAATCGAGGCAGACTACATACAAACAAGTTGGTGTTGCAGGGGTTTCAACAGTCACGTTTAAAGGCAGCATTTCGTAAATTCTATGGTCGTTACAACGATTTAGTTTACCAATACCATTGAGTGACATGCTGATGTGTTTTTGAGTACAGATTGCTTAGTTTACCTGATCAAGACTATGGGCTCACGGCGGTCAACAGGGGATGCTTACTCCTCCTAGGCACCTGATCCCCACCTCTGGTGTGTCTAGGGGTCCGTGTTTGCCCAACACGTGTTTTTGTATTCTATTTAGGACTTACGAGATTGATGACTGTTCGTTATCTTTGCCTTTACATCAAGGATTTTCATTTTAGTGCTTTGGGTATGAGTGTGTCTTTTTGTATGTAAGAGAATTATATGTATTTGTGCTTTGTTTGTCATGAAATTTTAAATATTAAAGAAATGAAAGATGAATTCAACAAAAATAATCAGGATTATTTGATTTTATATCAAATAGTCCAAATTAATTTTGGAGGATGTTTACTTCATGTAAAGGCAAAGATAACGAACAGTGATCAATCTCGTAATACGAATTAGAATACAAAAACAAGAGTTGGGCAAACACGGACTCCTGGACGTGCAAGAGGTGCGATCAGATGCCCAGGAGTAGTAAGCATCCTTTATTGACCGATCAAACCCGCCGTGATCCCATAGTGTTGATCAGGTAAACGGAACAATCCGCAGTCAAATCAGTGAGTGAAAAACGGCTTAACAATGGCTATGAAATACATCAGACAGCATTTGACTCAATGGTAGGTCATACTGGTAAACTAAATTGTTTTGTTATACTTTCATGTAAAATACTCGAATCTGATTGGACAGGGAACAATTGACAGAACAAACTGTATCCCTCTGATAATAGAAAAAAACACCCTCCAGGGTGATAGTTAGTATCTAGCACGGGAAATCCATTTACTTGACGACGGTAACAATCTGAAAAAATTGTTACATGGTCACAATTTATGCGAGCGTACGTTCGACGTAGATTTGTTAGACGACGTCGTTTGAGCGTTTGTGATAAACGTGATTACCAGCGTGGCGTGTACGAAAACACGCTTGACTAGTGATCAAAGTTCCAAACAGACGAAATCGGTTTGTTATTTGTATAAACATTCGTATAATAACAAACATAAATATTAGCATGTAGTTGAGGGTAAACAGTGAAAATTTCATCTATCAAATCATTGTTTTTTAGGGATTGAAACTTTTTCCAATGTTAGCCCTCAACACATGCAATATTTAATATAATAACGAAACGCATAGAATTTACGAAATGCTGGCAGTTTAAAAAGTGACTGTTGAAACCCTATATCAAACACTTGTCTGTAATAGCCTTTGCCTCGATTCCAATAAACTGAATCATTATGCAGAACAAGCTCTTGCGTATGCGCATTAGTTGATGAAGACATATCTCACCATAACTGCAGGTGATGATGGAATAATTGCTACCATAAACGATGGAGAAGCTGCCAAGTCAGTCCCGTTTGTGCATGAAAGTTGAGTAGTGTGTCAGTTATGTCGTTAAGGTAAATGATCAACTTAAAATATCCAATGTACGAAGCAGAAACATGGAAAGACTCTGGTGGTGTCCTTTATTCTGCAGTTCGTTGTGAATATTTGACATCCAACATATGAAATGAAAATCATTATTATTGATAGATAAACATGCGTCAATGACAGTCGAAATGTCGAATTATAGCGGCCACGCGCTAGATGATTTCTTTCTTTTGCATGTAGAAGCTTTTGAACTGTAAATTCTGCCTGCATAAGAATATATAAAACAGATCGAAGTAACAAAGGAGCACAAGTTCGGTGCCCATTGAGAAAATTCCAACAGACTGTTTGAAACCTGTTTATTGCCAAAAAGTACAAAGGTATTGTCAATGAGGAACTCCAGCATTGCTTTAATCTATATCAACTCAGAGTACTTGTGTGTATGAATCAGAGGTGGAGTTAACAAAATAATTTTTTGAATGGTGATCACAGAAATAGAAATTTATTCTTTTTTCCATTTTTTTGTTAAAGAAGCGGACTCGCGTCCAGTGAACGTACGTTATGCTGTCTTTGTGCCAATATTCATTATATCTTCAAATCATCATGAGTGTCGACTTTGGATACTAGATTTGTTTCCGATTGTTATCTTCATAGTGTGGTATTAATATTCTGTATATCTGTTTTTTTTGTTTTCTGGTGGGATTTTTGTGGCGGGTTCGCGTGCGGTCCGTTTTGGGTCGTGCGGTTCAGGTGCCGGTCCAGCCAACTTGCGGTTAACCGTACGGTCCCGTGCGGTTGATCCTTCAGATAATTGCTGCCAGTACGCCTTTTTTTCACCACAACTTCACTGAACGAAATGTTTTGAAGTTCAAAGTTTACATGTCGTTGGTCGACCATCGGACCAGCTCGGGACACGACCAGCCACGTTCATACTACGATCTCCAAGACTTCAGCGACGATCAGGCACGACCTTCACGATTTAGGCAAAAATCAAGGATCGTAGTAAGATCAATGGTCCAGTGTGATGGGGGCTTTAGACACTAGTGTCTTTAAATATAAGCATCCTATACGAGGCCAATAGAAATATTTGGTGAAGATTTTGTTCTACTTCATTCAACAAATAGAATCAACATTATCAGCAACCGGCCATGTTCTGTCTTTGATGAATGTTTCCTTCTTCTGGTAATATAATAGGAATGTGTATGCATGTTTGAAAATTGGTCAAACATGTTCATGCTGTCATATTGAGGGCTAATGCAATATTAACTACCGACTCGTTTTTTTTTTTTTATCACAAGTAATGGCTATGGTACTTAGGTGAGCAATAAGGCCATGGGCCTCTTGTTAAGTTTGACTGTATTATTCATAGATTGCAATCCAACCGTCATGTTCCTATATGCAATTCCATTTGGGTGGGGAGGATTAAAACTTGATCATTCAATGCCATGTAGTAATTGGTTGAAAAGTGGGAAACTATATCAATTTCCAACTCACGTATAGGTTTGATTTATTAATAACAAATAAATGTTATTTATAAAAATGCAACTTTTCAAAGAAAAAAAAATTTCAAGATGTCAAGACAGTACTGGGTCAAAGTCAGAAAATGGCACTTTAACAAAAGGTGATGAATAGATAGATAAACTATTTAATGCATCAGTTTCAAGTAAGAACTGCTAATATGAAAAGTAATAAATAGATTAATAGTCGGAATTAGGGAATTCATTGTAGATTAGGATAATGACCAGTGTAGAGAGTTATTGCCCTTTGCAACTATTGTAATTGATTACCTGTGAAAATGTAACCTTATTTTACTATCATAGTTTACCAATTTTTAGGCTCACCTGAACCGAGGTCAAGTGAGCTTTTCTGATCGCCTGTTTCCGTCGCTGTCTTCGTCCGTACTTTTCACATGTTTCGACTCTTCTCAGAACCACTGGGCCAAATTCACCAAAAACTTGGTACATGAATCATCCTTGGGTGTAAAGGGGATTCAAGTTGTTCAAAATGAAGGAACTGGGCCCCCCACAACGGAGATAATCAAACGAAAAATGCAAAAACATAGTGTGTCAGTTAAAAATCTCTCAAGATCCATCTGGGTCAGAAGAGTACCCTCGTAATATGTATTATAATGGTACAAGAACCGTCTTTCTCCTGGAGATAACTGTAGTAAAGTGTATCAATCATAATTCCTTCAATCTATACAACATCATGACCTCCGAGGGGTACACGATGAGCGAGCGAGAAAAAGAAGGAGATGCTAGCCAATTAGGGGGAGTCTCAGTTTCTCCCCATATGATTATATAAGGACAAAAATCTGTAAACCTTAGTTTCTTCTTTCTCGCAAACCTACATTGGCCAGAAAAAGCTAAGTATTTTACTATATGATAGCTTCCTGAATAGTGGAAGATTCAAGTTTGTTCAAATCATGACCCCGGGGTACGATTGAGGCGCCCAAATAGCGGGACAAAAGTTTTTACATCACTCGTATTATACAGGGAAATCTTTAAAAATCTTCCTCTCTCAAGAACCACTACCTGTCTTGGGAGCCCAGAAAAGCTTAAATTTATATGAAATACTTCCTGATATAGGGAGATTCAAGTTTGTTCACCACTTAATACCCCCGGTGGTACGATTGTGACATCAACCAATAGGGATCAAAAAAGTTTTACATATGAGTATAATAGGAAAATCTATTTTATAATATCTTCTTTCTCAGACCCCTGGATACGCACCCAAGGATGTGCCAAACCACCCTTGTACAAGAGTCCATCAGTCAGACGCCACGGTGACCTGTCACATCGTTGTAAACACGCAAAATTTGGTGACCAGTACGTCTAAAAGGCCTGTTGGTTTTCAACTATAACGGCGGACCTCCGATGGGGGCGCTTCAGATACGGCCCCTCGTACCTCCCACCACCCCAACAGGGGGGCAGACAGGTAGCTGAAACACGCCAGGGATAAATGAACTCACATCACTATCACATCGCACCCAATTTACGGGGAGTGGTGTTATGTTTTGGGATAATTTTTACCAAAAACATTGGTTTGCTTTTTTACGGTTACTATGTTTTAAGGAATCACTCTACCATGGTAAAGAAAAATAAAAATAATAAAATAGTTGTTGGTCTAACCTAACGATAAAAAAGGGTTAGAAATTTATTTTATAGGGATGAAACGAGACCTTACCTCATTTATGGACATTACTTGAAAATGGGAATATTTACTGTGAAAGGACTACTGCTTCTTGATGCATTTTGTATGATAATAGCGAACAATCACCACCAGCTCACTGTAAATGTATTTTCTGGGGATCAAATCAGTATGCCCTAAACTTATGTATCACGTAAAGAATTACATGAAAGATTATTATTTTTTCTAATGCAAAGTATGTGCAAAAGAAAAAACTTATAATGTTTTGGGTATTGTTTTACTTTAATTTTTAGCACTGTGATCCAATGACAGGATTACGGGCGTGACATGCATGCCATAAAAAAATTTGTTGGGAGCACGTAGAGAATAAATTTTTTAACCATGCCCATTATCACAACACTCTAAAACTATGCATTAAACACCGACGGTGATACCCCGTGTACAATCGTCTTTGTTGTTGTTTTTTTTATTTGTTTTTGTCGTGTACTGCCATAACGAAAAAGTCGATATTCTCGAAAGATGCATTAAGCCATAACAGCGACGGTGTACACAGATTTTAACTATGTTATTTTTATTATATTAGTACTGTAAACGACATCCAGGAGTTCCGAAGTGATACATGCTATGGCTTCAGATACCAAGGCATACATATTGCTGCATTAAGACGAAACCTGCAAGATGAAATAAACGCTTAGGACGCTTCTGTAATAATGTACTATTTGTATATATGAGATCATGATTTAATTATTTAGTGTAGTGACCAGTTCTCTATGTTGCAGATCGGTGTCACATGCACAGACGCAATGTCTGCTGTCTGTAGGCGCATTGGTGCGGAGACGGACTGACGATCGACTAATGTTGGACCTGGGTGCCGCCGCCCCCGGTGCCCGACGGAATGGTAAAAAACGTGGCAGTTCGGGCTGTAAACGATGCTGATTTCAGTCAACAGTTCTGCTGGTTGAACATCATTTCTTTTGTCACTGGAATTGGACTGACGTTGGCGAGTTGTGTTCGTTCACTGTTTTACCAGTTCGATAACTCGGGGATGATCAAAAATAGATATGAGATTGTTTTTTCAAGAAAATCGCAGTACCAGGTCTCACTGATTTAGACTTTGTACAATGTCACAAGAATTGTAAGATCTTGTGTAAATGTTGATTTACTTGTGTTTAAATGTTTAGGTTTAGGGACTTGTGCTACTACAATATAGTTTAAAGTTGTATTTTGATTAAATGTGATTTAGACTTGTGTAAATGTTTCAGAATTGGACTTGTGTATATAATGTTTAATAGAACCTTGATGTTGTTCAGATTCTACTTGTGTAATCAATGTTCATTCGACTTGTGAAATTGTTAGATTTAGCCTTGTGTAAAATGTTTAGAGTTTAGACTTGTGGTACAATGTTAGAGTTGATTGTGTAATGTTCGATTTATGACTTGTGGTACAATGATGTCTGATTTAGCTCTTGGTTGTCAATGTTTTCGAAGTTAGACTGTGATAAATAGTTATTTTCAGTTAGACTTGTGTAGATTTATAGAGTTAACATTGTGTCAATGTTAGAGGTTTAAAGACTTGATTGTATAAAATTGTTAGAGTTGACTTGTGTCAATGTATTGAATTTTGGGGACTTAGAGTCGATGTTTAGAGATATGGAACTCTTGTGTTATGATAGTTGAGCATAGTTGGGAACATTGACGATATTTGTAAGTATATATGACATAATTGTTGTTACTCCACATCCTTGTACTGTAGGAGTTTTCCAGCTACTTATGTATTAATCAATGTAAACACACAAACTGAAACAGGAGATGTTTAGGAGAATGCCAATAAAAAAAAAAAATTAGATAAAAGTAATAGATAATTAGACATCTTATTGGTAGTGGTAGTACGTTGAAAGGATATATATATTACACTTTGTCAGATTGCAAGTGTTGTGATTTCTGAAAATTAAAATACTTTTAAGATTGTAGTTGATTTGGAGTATTGTACAAAATTGCTGCATTTATGCATCATTATGTTATTCCTCTGAAAATTGCATTGTAATTTTCTATCTAACAATAAATGTCAAATGAAGTTCATAATTTAATGATGAATTCACTAGACGTAATATATTATGTTTGAGAAGTAGCCTTTCTTTGTATTTAGCTTTTGGAAATTAGTGTAATTTTCTTGTCTATTAGTGGTTAATGTGTAAATGTTTGCAAGACGGCGTAAAGCTGGTGGATGAAAGAAAGGACAGAGGATCCAATGACAAACAAGTCAGCATTTTAGATATCAACGAGTTAGTAAGTTCTGTAAATCACTAATTTAACCCACGAGATTAAGTAATTCTGTTCAATTTAAATAGTACCCCACAACGCAGTTTGTAATTTGTGAGTAGAATCTTTTTACGACGAACAACAGATGTGAGTATGTCAATTCTTGTCAAATCTCTAATCTAAAGTTTGTGTTTAGATAATCGAAAACACAACATGTATATCTAATTGTCAAAATCTCTCTCTCCAAAAAAGCGGTTTCTTTGTAATTCTTTACACCACCCAAGGTGATTATACCCTCGCTTGAACGATGGGGGGCGCTTTATGTTGTTCGTCCAATTGGTAGGAATAAATACTCGGTTTCATTTTTTTGGGGGGGGGGGCGGGGTTTGGCTATATTTTGTGTGTAAGTTAAAACAATTTCATGAAGTCCAAGTATTTGAGAGACTGCAGTATAATTCTAGTGCAAATAAACATCAATGTTTAATAATTTTTATTCAACAATGTAATTAAGTATATTTGGGGAAGGAGAAATTATACATTCACATCAACTATTACTTCAAAGCAGTCTTAAGCTCTAGGTCCAGGGGAGGTACAAAGCAGTCTTGGGAGCCGATCTAGGCTCTAGTGTACAGCAGTCTAGCGGATCTAGGTCTTTAGGGAGGTACTAAAATTTGACTATGATATAGCGCTCACCTTCGTAGTAGTAGTTTCTTAAACATGCCATCTTTCTGCATGGACGTCCGTTTAAAGTATTCTGAAGATCGGTGAGCTGACAGTTTGAAGCTGACATGCTTCGGGAAGACAGTTACGGACTGGATGCTTTGTTTGAGGTGGGAAGGTGTTGGGGAGCATACACCTATAATAGTTGGTGGGAGCTTTGTGAAGGACAGTCGTGCTATGCTTGTGTGGTGGAATTGGAAGGAGCAGTCACGCCAAATATGTTAGTCGAGTGACTTGGGAAGAGCAGTCCACGCCTATTTGCTGTTTTTGGTGACTATGGAGAAGGGTTGGTCACACTATGCTTGATGTGAGTGGACTTGGGAAGGGGCATCAGCGTATGCGTTGATTATACCCACACGAAGTTTGGGAGGTATATAGGTTCACCTGTCTGTCTGTCGTCTGTCTGTCTGTCTGTCTGTCTGTCTCGTAATATCAATTGTGTCGCCACTTCTAAACAATTGCAGGATTTCAGCCTGTTGGTGTGTTGAAATACATATGGAGATGTGGATATTGTCAGGGAATTTTGTTTTGGTACAAGTTGTTGTACAGATTTGAACGATTTTGATTGGATTTTTGAACAGTTTTGACTAACCATACACGTCCGTCGCATTGGTGTGAGAGAACTTCTCTTAGGATTAGGGTATTACCTTGAAATACTTTTTGTGGTGTTATGAAGGGACATAGGAGGTGTTGCATAATTGTTCAGGATTTTGTGTTGGACTTTTTTTATGTTTTTACCCATGAACAGGGAAACGTTATTTAGGATTATGGTCGTATTTTCAACCACATAGACATATAGGCATAGTGCGTTTTGCCGGTACTATCTCTTCTAAATCCATGAGGTATTTCAATGAATAAACTTTGTGGAGTGTTTAGATATACATAAGAGATTGGTGACAATGTCGGAATTTTGTATATGTGAGTGACTAATTATTAATTATGTACAGATATGAACGTTTGGCATGGCTTTTTGATTCAGACAGAGAAAATGCTTATGATCCGTTGCGTTGTCGCGAATCACTACACTTTGAACGCATATTTTAATATAAATACAAGAGGATTGATATACCTTAACCACACATAAAAATAACACCTTGGATATCAAGTAATTTTGTTTTCATTCAGTTGAGTATACTTTGTTTGACCTGACCCTATTCTCAGCCTTTGTCTTGCCAGGTTCAGTACCATATAAGACCATGACAATAGGAACTATCGTTACCAGTTGGAGATTGTGGAAAGGAAACATTGAAATGATGGTTCTCAGGCAGGCTCGGAGATGGGAGGAACTCTCTGATTTGCTGGTTGCCTATGGCACCATGTCGGGTCAGGTACTATGCAGAAATTTCATGGTTGATAATAAAGCTGTATCGACTAGTATACATTTTGGAACATCTTCATTCAAAGGTTGATAGTTAAGAACTTATGTTACCAGTAAAAAAAGTATAATTAAAGTAGAAAGTAAAACAACAGAATGGCTGGTGTTTAAGAATGAAATGAACAGGTACTGCATGTGAACTGTAAAATTTGTTAGATGTACATAGAAATACGTTTTATCTGAAATCCACACAGTTTATATTTGATCCATTTATTCCCAGACATGCTTATTGTAAAGGAACTTAAGTCATCCATTCTGTATTCACTTTTAGAATCAGGTATTCTCTCTCCAACAACAGACGGAGGAGGA
>CAJDSM010079767.1:0-11561 GCA_903981925.1 Ostrea lurida
TTTAGAAAAGATAATTGATATCCCATAATATTGGACTTTTAGGAACTTTTTAAGTAAAACCCACAATGGCAACCTGATAATATAAAATTGCAGTCATTATCTTCGTAATTTATTTTGCTAGCCCTCATGCTCTTATCAATTCAGAAACTATGTCAGTGCATGAAATTGTAAATAATGTCTGTCCGTAATCCTTTGCTGTCAATTATTGTTTCAACGAAATATGGACCTCGCAGTGCAGTGATTCCTGATGAGATTTAACAAACAGAATTCCACTGATTGGATATACTAATGTAAAAATATGCATGTTTAGCTGAAGAAGATTCTGAATTGATGCCAGTTAATGAACAAATTTTTGAGGACAAGTTTAGATTTCTTAATTTTCATGCACTGACATAGTTTCTGAATTGTTAGAGCTGAGGGGCTGTTTGAATAAGTTGATAAATTACAAAAGATAGATGACTTCATATCAGGTTGCCAGTTGTGGGTTTACGTTCCATTTGGTATTAGTCTTTGGATAAAAATATATCTGTATGCAATTTATGTATTTATACAGAAAAGTATACATATGGCTTTTACACAGGAGAGTGGGGAACAGTTTACATATCAGTTTCTTAAAGTCTGATATATGGGATATCAATTATCTTTTCTAAAACTCCGACCCCCACGGCCAAAAAAAGGGAAGGGGGGGGGGGACCATTCAAGTCTCATGCTTGAACTTTGATCTTTTTCTGCTTCACAGTCGATGCCTACAATTTCTGTGATATTCATGGGTTTTTTTATTCAGGTCTTTGAGCACTACACATCCTGTCACCGAACAACCCAAATAGTTATATCCTTCTCTACCAGGAATGAGTGGCTACGAGAGTCGTCAAATACAGCGAACTATGTACAGCAATCGAGAGGGTTACAATTTATAACGAGAGGAATGGTAAGTATAAATCTATAGTTACTGTGACGGGAATGTCAAACGTTGAGAAACTTCGAAGTATTGTTCTTTCTCCTTTGCCAGTGTGTGTTGATATATATGTTCACAATTTTATATACAATTTATCATTCAATGAATTTCGAAGTTACAGCATAATTTGCACTGACTGAAATAAGATTTTAAGAAAAATTGTATATCCATTTTAAAAATGAGATGGTGAATGTAGCAGTAAGTTTTTGTGTGTGTTTGTTAGAAACCTGGTAGCAGGGAGGAACGTGAAGGCGCGCGTGATCCGACCGGAACTATAAAAGTACGGTAACCGGCATGGTTGCACAATCATCGACTCGGTTCTGGGTAATCCATATCTGTTATCGTCCCCCATCTTATCTGTCAGCGGACGTCTGGCTACTGTAAGTACAAGGCACTGATGTCTGCTACTGTAAGTACAGAAAGGTCATGATGTCCTGGCTTACGTAATACTAAAAGGTCACTAAGTGTCTGTCTATTGTAAGTACAAAGAGGTCACGATGGTCTTGGTTACTGTAAGTACAAAAAGGTCACGATGTAACATGTCTGGCTACTATATAGTACATAAGGTACACGATGTCTGCTACTATAAGTACAAAAAGGTCACGATGTCTGGCTACTGTCCAGTACAGAGAGGTAAAAATGTCTTTGTTTTAAATAAACAGTGCATAAATTAAGGGATGATCCTGCTGTACAGGGAAAATGTTGGCGGGTGTTTATATTTTTCCCTATTTAAAAAAGCAAATGACTAATGTATTCAATCTTGGTTATTAGGCGGACCTATGACTACATGAGACGAGCCGGACTAAAGAACCATCTGAACAGATCGGCGGATTCACGGCCGAGAAGTGGCAGTTCGAGATTTATGGATATCCACCCAAATTTCGGATCTGCGTGCACGCTCCAATCAGGGAAACGAGTGCCCGCACGTATTGTGGCGCAGGCGAGTACCAGAATCAGTATCCGTGTAATACCTGGGGCGTGTCAACTAATTCCATGCAATTCCAGACTATTGTTCTCAAGCACAATACCAAAATCAGTCCCCGTGTAATACAGCTCAGTGTATCAAACTCCAAACCAACGGTGGCGGAACAACCTTGTCCACATACTGTTCAAACTCCCAGTATGCCAATCTAGTACCCGTGAACTCAGCGGTGTGCACGTCCGGATCGAACTGCCCCGCCTATTTGTTTTCTCAGCCGCAGTAACGCAAAACTCCCGCAGTGTCTGAGCTGTAAATGGGGGCTCCACCAATCATATGTCCCTCCCAGATACGTCAGCTACTGCAGCAACCCGGCCACTCCAACAACAGTCCGTGGCAACGCCTACTCCGTGCAACATGCTGAACAATTCAATTACTGCAGGAACAGTCCCTCGTCTTATGTACCTCGGTGATGTGTGGCAGCCAACACAGTGGCGTGCGACTTCACCGTCTTGCGTCCCGAATTCCAGTGCCATGATTATTTTTCTGTCTCGCTCAATGGCACAAGGTCATGAGGGACACACCCAGATTTCAATGGGTAAAGTGAGTCAAATTTATGTTTACTAAATTACATGTAGAAGTCCCCCCCAATCACAAATAAGACCCCAGATTTTTTTAATGTGGGAAAGACTTTAATTAGTATGTGTATTTTACATCTTATAGATATATTCTAAGAGACACGTGGTGATAATAACACATGAATCAATTTGATAAGAATAAAAAGAATGAATTGTTTCTATATTTATATGTGTTCTGCATAATGTGTTGACAACAAATCACATTTGAAGTTGTGGAATCCTTATCTTTGATATTGAAAATTAACTGATTATACATTGTTGAATTCTCAATGCATGACCTGTCAAAATGGGTCTGTAGCTAACACCTCAGGCAGGGTGTAGATGGGGACTGGTTTGATCATGATTGATTGATAATTTATTGTTTTACGTCCCACGCTGCGGGAAATATTTTCGGACTGCATTATTTAGAGTAGCGTCGATGCAGGTGTGTGTTGGCTGTGTCGGATAGCCAAGAGGGTTAACCGATTTACTCCAGTACAAAAGCTTATATAGTGAGAGTGTTTGATCATAAAACGCCTCTGGTAGCGGAGAATGAGTGGTGATAATTATATGCGTTTGGTTGATTGCTTGATAATTGACTTTTAATGGTGACTCTTTTTTCAGCTGTTTAACGAACTCATCACTCCGGGGCGAATTACATTGAGAAGCTCGGTAACAGAACCAACCAGATGAGGATGTTGAATGGAGAGTTAGTCCACCCCTTACCAAAACAAAGACAGAGGTATTCAACAAACCCTATTGGAAAGTTATAACCCCCGCAAACAAAGTTTGGGGGGGTATATAGTTTCACCTGTCTGTCCGTCTGTCTGTCCGAATATGTTGTTGTCCGGCGAACTCCTCCTAACGACTTGCAGGATTTTCATGAAACTTGGTGCGAGTGTAGAATAAATAATGGAGATGTGCATATTGCAGGAATTTTATTTGAACAATTTTGTACAAGATGATAAGCGTTTTGGAACTTAGTCATTTTTCCAAACGCATAAATACCTATGCAATACAAGTGCGTTGTCCGCGAACTCCCCTAAACGACTTTCAAAGGATTTCAATGAAACTTTGTGGAATGTTACAAAATACATAATGGAGATGTGCAATATTGGTCCAGGAATTTTATATTTGGACAATGTTTTGTACAAGAATATGAGCGTTTTGGACTTAAGGCATTTTCAGCACAATAGCCTATGCCATCAGTGCGTTGTCCGAACCTGCGTCCTATGAAGAATTAATGATTCATTATTACCTCATTGATGAGACAACTTCTGTTAATCTGAGAAAATCGTTATGTCATTATGTCGTGTGCCCCGCGGGGGATTAGTCCCCGAATAGGAAGTTTCTAGTTTACATTATTTATCCCATCAAAACATATACCTGTCATTAATGGCAGTGTTGCAAAACGCTTTCAAATAGTTTTTGCATCAATTCTCACTCATCAGAGAATATAATCATTACATACTTATCAGAACCATTCCTCCTCCGACCCCGTCCTTTGATCTCCCTCCTCTTCCTTGATCTCCCTCCTCTTCCTTTGATCTTCTTCCCTTCCTTTGATCTCCTCTCACTCCCTTTGACTTCCTCCTCATTCCTTTGATTATTTTCCCTTCCTTTGATCATCTTCCCTTCCTTTGATCTCTTCCCTTTTCCTTTGATCTTCTTCCCTTCCTTTGAATCTTCTTCCCTTCCTTGAATCTTCTTCCTTCCTTTGATCTCTCCCTTTTCCTTCCTTTGATATTCCTCTCCCCTTCGCTTTGATCTTCTTCCCTCATTTGATCTTCCTCTCATCCATTCCTTTGATTTTTCCAACTTCCCTTCCTTTGGATCTTCCTCTTCCCTCCTTTCTTCCTTTGATCGATCCTCTTCCCTTCCCTTTGATTCGTTTTGCCTATCCCTACCTATGATCTTTCCTTTCCTTTCCTTCCTTTGATCTTGCATCTCTTCCTTCCTATGAATCTTCCTTCTCTTCCCCTTTGTTTATCTTCTTTCCATTCCTTGATCTTCTTCCTCCCCTTTCTTTGATCCTCTCCCGCTTCCTTTAAAATCTTCCAACTCATCCCTGTCCCTTGAATCTTCCTTTTCCCTTCTTTCCCTCCTTTAAATCTTCTATAGTTCACTGAAAATCTATTGTGAAATATTAATGCTTAATCAAATTTATCAAAACACCAATTTAGTACTTTTCAACACAAGTCAACTTTTGTTTTACCAATTGTAGATGTTAAGGATTATATTTCTTCGGCCTCAGCAAACGTGAACAACAATGGATGAAGGGGCCACCAAACGGGTAATCCCACATCATTGACCACTGTTGTTGTGAACGACGACTTACGAGAGACGTTTCATCAGCGGTCACATGACCCTTTACGGCTGTGTTAAGTTTTAGGACATTGCTCCTCTCTGCGTGGATTGTCAGCAATGTAGCATGATTTCTTACAATAATTTTGTTACTATGGAAAGCATTGCATCGATCCAACATGTGTTTTATATCCCATTTTCAAATGTTACAGTTACCAAAGAAACTGTTATAATTTGTATTATATACATTTTGTAAATTTTAAAATTTATGAATCGAAAATCATTTTCATTGGATTAACACCACAGCCCACTTTGATGCTTTTGTGCCACAGGTTTGACATCGTATGCCATTCCTACTTCATGTTGAAAACATATATGATTGAAGATTGGTACATTATGGATACTGTATATATGACATCTATAACATACATAATTCTGTGTGGATTAGCCTTTCAAGATCATGTTGACCTTTATGGCATACATTTTGAACATTATGTTACCTGTGCTCTACATTTGTAAAATATGTTGAACTGTGGCTACTTTGTACATTATTTACCTGTGGCCCTACCTTTGTACCATTATGATTGACCTTGGCCTCCATGTGTACAATATTGACCTGGCCTATCATTTGTACATTATGTTGACTGTTGGCCTACATTGTACATTATGTTGACCTTGGCCTACAGTTTGTACAATTAATGTGACTTGCACATTTGGTACATATTTGACCTGTGGCCTATCATTTGTAACATTATGTTGACCTGTGCCTACATTTGTACATTATGTTGACGCTGTGCCTACATTGTACATGATGTTGACTCTGTGGCCTACACTACTGATCTGAAATGTCAAGTGCCCTTGACTATTGTCCACCCTTTCTCTGGCAATTATAATTTTTGGTGGATCGTAATCCAGGTAATAATTCCTTAACTGTAAAAAAAAAAGAACCAACAAAAAACTTTTGTGCAGCTACTATTTGGGACAACTAGTATATATATACATATGTATGATATGAAATATTGTCTCTAAAGCTATTATCAGAAAATGACAATTATTTGGAGAAACGTAGTCCAGGAAAATAGACAAGAATGAAGACATATACCAGGAAATACAAATATAAATTCAACTGATGATATTCAATGTTGTAATAATGTAATAAAGTAAGTGACTTTGCCAGCATTTACATTACATTACCCATGCCTTCACATTCTTTTATGTTCCCCATTTTCACATTGAAAATTACTCCAATCTGGAATCTGTTGATATGAATCTTCCATATGAATTTTTATACGTCCAATCATTCGTTTGTTTTATGGTCTGTCCATTTTGAATTTTTTTAATACCGTGCGATATGAATCCAAGTGGTAGTTTGATGTTTCGAACCTCCTCATTTTTTTCTGTTGTGATCGTATTTTTCTATTCGTTTAATTCCAACTTTAAGCCGATGTTCATTTTATTCCAATATGTGTAATCAAATGTATATGGTAATCATGTGATAATTTGTTTTAGTTTTTTTCCGAATTTAACGAATGGTTTTGTGACAGTGTTAATGAAATAGTTGTTTTAATGATGAATCAGAAGCTTTTTGAATTCTTTAGTATACTGCTATTTCATTATTATACATTGGGAGCATCTGTACTTCATCCATCATTATATATATAATTATGAATGCATGTTACATTGAGAGATGAACATGGTAGTTCATCTTTAACAGAAAATGGCCAGCTGTTGCATTATGTTCTGAAATTAACAATAATTTTGCTTGGAGAAAGTTTAAAATCAGCCTCTGTTACACCAATGCACATGCCGAGCCTAGATTCCTTAATGAAGATAGGATTTATAGAGTGTAATTTTTAATTTGCATCTAATTTTTTATTTTAGTTCATACAGTGCCATATAAAAAGCTGTACTTTGCTTTTTTTATTAATATTTTGCTAATTAAAAAGGTTTTACAGTTTGTAAAATATGTAATTTAAAAATCTTGAAAGCTTAAGAACTTTATTATTATCAATGTTGTGAACATGAATTTAATTTAAGTTTGATGGTGCAAGAAATTTATTGTTTTCAAAAGCACATCAATGTAGGTTATAATAATGAAGTTTAAGCTTTGTTTTTGGACTGAACTTTGCAGAAATAGTGATCTTTATACAGTGAAAACCCTCTATAACTCCGACATTGGGAGAGCTTTTTTTTTTTTTCAAAGTACACATTGTGTTCAGGATTTAAAACAGTGTAAAACACTGAAAATATGAAATTAAGAATAAAAAATTAGTGTTGGAATGCCCAGTGATTCGGATTTACCAGTGTCGGGTTAGACAGGTTTTCGGGTTACAACAGGTTCTCGGGTTACATCAGGTTGTCGGATTTGGTTGCTTTAACCTGTAAACCATTACATTACATGGAACAAGTGATTTTTCTCTGTCCTCATATTATTATATTCGCCTAGCATTAAAGATTGTATCGCAAATTTGTACTAATTACATGTATGATTGTAATATGCAATGCTTGGTGGAGGAATGAAAAGAAAGCATTTAATTAGCATTTCATTTTCATAATCATTACTTCTGATTGTTGAAAACCGATATTAGAGAAAGACTTAACTTAATAAACTAACACAGCCTTTGTGTCTAAGAATAAAAAAACAAGTATGGCTTTTGTAACTAATTAGTTCGTTCTAGAGCAGACCCCTTGCTCTCTAAAATCAAAAACAAAAGAATGAATACGGGAAAAAATTTGATCACGCGATATTAATTTAATATCAGTAGCAATGGGCAAGTAGACAAATTCTGCAAAAATATCCCAAATGCTGGGCATTAGAGTTTGTTTTTTTTTAAGTTGTTCCCTTTTATAAGTATTGCTGTTTAAAGTTAGGACAGATTTTTTGTCACAAAGTGCTAATTTTATTCGTTGATTTACATGTAGAACATTTGACCTTGCAAATTTCTGACCAAAGTGTAAATTGCATTTGTGAAAATGAATCCGCGTCTACAACCGAGATACAAATGAAGGTGTATGATTGTTACTGCCATCTTCAATTACCAGTTGTATGAATGAATTGTAAAATTTTAAATCCATTATCATGTGTATTACGGTTTTAACACAGTATTTTGGATTTGCATACATCCAGTTTGAGATGTTTGACCTGTATATGCAAATATAGTATCATTCTAATTTGAAATTTATGCATGATACTTTAAAAGTCAAATCATTCTACTTAATTTAAGCAATATTATCTGGAGAATTTCACATGTTATGCTGAAATGTAAGTTACCAGGCTACCATATATTCTATTAAGCAAAAATAAGGTAAATGTAATCTTTTAATATATTTTACAATGGTTTACAACGGTTTTTTAATTAAAATTTTGAGTGTAGGCACAAGGTAGCTTTATAAGTAAAATTGTTAGGGAACTGATTTTGATGAAAAACGTTGTCATTTTGTGAGATGCAGTCTTTTGAAGAATGCTAAGATAAGATGAAAAAAAATTCTAATCAATTTTGAAAAATATTCTCAAGATTACTATGCCATGAAGTGATTGAACCATTTATTGTGTGAACGATCGTATTCATTAAAACATATCTGAGTTTGCCATGATTATAGTACTCTTGTAGAAAAAAAATAAATCATGAAAAAAATTCAATACACTTTAGTTGTTCCAGTTGTTCGGAAGGTTTATTCTTCTCTTACCAGGAAACTGAAGACAATTACTAGCCCATTCAAACACAGTAATATAAGGGAGATCACTCTCCCCCATACCTGTATAGTAACTAGCCCATTCAAACACAGTAATAAAGGGAGATAACTTCCCCATAACCTGTATAGTATTAGCCATTCAAACACAGTATTAAAGGGAGATCAACCTCTGCCCCATACCTGTAATAGTAATACCAAATTCAAACACAAGTAATATAAGGGAGATCACTCTCCCACATTACCTGATAGTAACTGAGCCATTCAAACACAAGTAAATAAAACGCGCCGATCACTCTCCCCCATAAGCTCTGTATAGTTAACTAGCCCATTCAAATCAATTCAGTATATTAAAGGTGATGATCACTCTCCCCCATACCTGTAAGTAACTAGCCCATTCCAAACACAGTTATAAATGGAGATCTACTCTCCCCCATACCTGTTATTAGTACTTGCCCATTCAAACACAGTATAAAGGGAGATTCATCTCTCTCCCCATTACCGTTGTATTAGTAAACTAGCCCATTAATAACACAGTAATATAAGGGAGATCACTCTCTTCCCAATAATCCTGTATAGTAATCTAGTCTCCAATTCATGAACACAGTTATAAAGGGAAGATCACTTCTCCCCCATTTATCCTGTATTAGTTAACTTAGCCATGTCAATACACAGATAAATAGGGAGATCACTTCATCGCCCCAACGCTGTATCTGAACGTAGCCCATTCATTAACACAGTATAAAGGGAGTATCACTCTCCCCCAATATCCTGTATAGTAATAACTAGCCCCATTCAATATCATGTTATAATAGGTGAGATATTCACTCTCCCCCATAACTGTATAGTAACTAAGCTCCATTCATACAGTATAAAGGGATGATCACTCCTCCGCCCTCCATAAGCTGTATAGTAATCTATGCCCAGTTCAAACACAGTTATGAAATGGAAGATCACTTCTCTCCCATTACCTGGTATAGTAACTTATGCGCCATTTCTAAACATCATGTAATATTAAGGGAAGATCTACGTCCGCCCCTCATACCTGTATTATGAACTAAGCCCATTCAAATCACAGTATATATAGGGAGATCAACTCTCCTCTCAGTACCTGATAGTAACTAGCCGAATCAAACATCATGTATAAAGGGAATTATCACTTCCGTCCCCCATACCTTATTAAGTACTATCCCATTCATAATACACCAGTATAATAAGGGATCACTCTGCCGCCATATGCCTGTATATGTAACTTACCCATCAATACAGATAAATGGGAGATTCACTCTCCCCCATACCCTTTGTATAGTTAAACTAACCCATTCAAACCCTTGCAATTCGTTGATTATGTGAATGGGAGTATAAAGGGAGACAACTCATCTCTCCATTACCTGTATAGTAACTAAGCCATTCATATGATCAACGAGTATAGAAGGAAGTATCACTCTCGTCCCATACCTTGTAATTAGTTAACTAGCGTCCATTCATTAACACAGCTATAAAGGGAGAATCACTCTCTCCCATACTGTATAGTAACTAGCCCATTCAAATCACAGTATATAAGGGAGATCAAACTTCTCCCCATACCGTATAGTAACTAGCCCATTCCGAAACACAGTAAAAGGGAGATTCACTCTCCCCATATCCTGTATAGTAAACTAGCCTCATTCAAACATAGTATATAAAGGGAGATTCAGCTCTCCCGCCATTACCTGTAATATGTAAATCTATGCCCATTCAATTATACACATGTAATATAAGGGTAGATCACTCTCCCCCATAACTGTAATAGTAATCTAGCTCCATTCAAGACACAGTTATGAAAGGGAATCACTCTCCCCCATTAACCTGTATCAGTAACTAGCGTCCATTCAAACACATTATACAAGGGAGATCACTTCTTCCCCCATAGCCTGTATATGTAACTAGCCCATTCAATACACAGTATAAAAGGGAGATTCACTCTTCTCCGCCATACCTGTATAGGTAAACCTAGCACGCATTCAAACAGTATAAAGGGAGATCACTCTCCCCATACTGTATAGTAACGTAAGCCCATTCAAACAGTAATAAAGGGAGATCACTCTCCCCAATAGCTGTATAGTAACTAGGCCCATTCAAACACAGTATAAAAGGAAGATCACTCTTCCCCCATTACCTGTATATAAACTTAGCCCATTCATAAACACAGTATAAAAGGGAGATCAACTCTCCCCCATACCTGTATAGTAACTAGCCATTCAAACACATGTAATAAAGGAGATCACTCCCCCCATACCTGTATAGTAACTAGCCAATTCAAACACAGTAATAAGGGATATCACTCTCCCCATAACCTGTTATAGTAACTAGCCCATTCAAACACATGTATAAAGGGAGATCACTCTCCTCCACTAACTGTATAGTAACGTAGCCCCATTCAAACACATGTATAAAGGGAAGATCTAACTCTCACCCCATTACCTGTATAGTAAACTAGCCATTCAAGAACACAGTATAAAGGGATATCATCTCCCCAATACCTGTATAGTAACGTAGCCCATTCAAAAACATCAGTATAAAGGGGAGATCACTCTCACCCCATACCTGTTATAGTAAACTAGCCCATTCAAACACAGTATAAAGGGAGATCATCTCCCCCATACCTGTATAGTAACTAGCCCATTCAAACACGTATAAAGGGAGATCAACTCCCTCACCCCCAAAAAAAAAATTTTACCTGGTATAGTAAATAGCCCATTCAAACACAGTATAAAGGGAGATCAACTCTCACCCATACCTGTATAGTAACTAGCCCATTCAAACACAGTATAAAGGGAGAATCACCTCTCCCCCATACCTGTATAGTAAACTAGCCCATGTCAAACAGTATAAAGGGAGATCACTCTCCCCCATCCTGTATAGTAACAGCCCATTCAAAAACACAGTATAAAAAGGGAATATTCACTCTCCCCTACCTGTATAGTACTAGCGCCATTCAAGATACAGTATAAAGGGAGATCACTCTCCTCCATACCTGGTATAGTAACTAGCCCATTCAAGACACCAATTAAGAGTTAGAGACATGATGCAGTCA
>CAJDSM010079775.1:1015-16029 GCA_903981925.1 Ostrea lurida
TAAAGCTACACCACAGCCTTATCCATTATATGAATCACTACGTTAGGCCGTACAAACAATTCCATAACACCATATCAAAAACTTAAAACCATGTCGCAGATGTCAAGTTGAGGAAAATGGAGATAAGAAAAGTGGAACACTCGCGTGTCCCGATATCTTTTAGAAGAGTGTCTTAACCAAAAAATGAGTAGCAAATTGATAAACAAAATTGTCAAGAGCGGGAACAGGCTCTAGGGAGAGTCCGCTTTTAGTTCGCAAAACTCTCCATATAAGAAACATTTTTTGCATTAAGTTGTTAAAATAGATTGGTTTCAAGAGCAGGCAGTTGGTATTTTTTTCTTAACTATTGGGGGATTCCCCTGTATTTTGAAGTCTAAAAATCACATAAATTCGCTTCCTGCATGATTTTCAAAACTCAATTTATTTATGACTAATTCTTGTTCAATTCATACACAAACCTATTTAGACTTATTTTCTATATATTTTGGAATAAAGAAAAAAAGTTCCACTGGTGTTGAAAATACTCTATATCTATGCAATACAAAACTTCAATTTTATCCCAGATCTCTCACATGCAACAGCGCTTTTTATGGCGGAAAATCCTAATCATTATGATAACATTTGCAACACCATTGCGTTTTAAATGGATAAAAATTGTTCAAAATGAAATAATATTAACATCGCGGGTTCGGAAATATTGCGTCAGTAAGTTTAGTCCATTGTTAACATTCTTCTTGCAAGACAGACTTCTCCCTTTTCTCAACGTCCCTTCTCCAAGAACGGAAGGACAGCTGTGTGGAAACTAAATTGTCCAGTACACACTGCGCTCTTATCTTTATATGTATATAAGGGGCGAAATTTGAGTCATAGAGGCGAGTGGGGGCCATAGCTAGCTTAGAGATTGGTGATTCTCCTCCACCTCTTTTACTTTGGCAGAGAGTGATGCGAGACTGGTGAGGATTTTGCGATGTCATCTATGCTTCTCGATATAGGAAATCACAAAGCCCACCAACAAAAAATAGCCAAATCTCATTACAATATTGCTATTCACTTTTACTCTGCTAAAAGAGGGATAATAATAATCGTCCACCCTTTATGGTAAATGTTTTAAATTTGTCGCACCAATAAAAGAAAGTGCGTGGCCCAGTCCTTCGTTGAGAGAAAAAGCTCATCAGAGCACGGACCTCCTGAGAAAATCGTCTGCAAAGGCGACGACATCTCATTTATCGAGAGGTCTCTGCGAAGGCTGTGAATTGTCTCGATGAGGTGCTTGGCATGGGGAACCGCAGGGAAGTTTCTTTGCTGTAAGCTCGTTTCTCTAAAGATAACTTGTTGAGAGGAAGATAGATTATTTATCGTAATGATAATCTATAAACGTATTCTGTCTAATATGAGAGGTTTCAGAAAATATGAATAAAGTGAACTACACACCCCCCGCGACATCCATCACGCGAGTAATTTCCTGATCTATATATTAGGGTAATTTTAATAAATATCCGAAAAATATAAGGACATATATGCCGCTACGGAAAAAAATATCAGAGACAGGCCCCTCCAGCCTCCACCGTCTCGAAGCCTACGGAGCGACATCTTGAATTTTTGCAGGGTGTGCAGAGCACTAGGGGTCCCCTCCTCTTACTGTGAAAAGATGGTGGATGGTACTATCTCTAGTATACGGAAAATCCACACACCTCCGCTATAGTCCATTGTATATACTTAGTAAAACAACTGGAGGAATGGTTCATACACACACCTGTCGTAGACTGAAACATCGGAATTTCAATATGTTCTAAAAACATCATCTAATGAAATCAGAGAGAATTACATCATTTGTTCCACTTATTTTCATGAGGAATGATTACTTGTTTCAACATACTACCGGAAAAATGACTTTCGAGTATGAGTATGCTAGACGAGTAAGGGGGCTCTATATCAAAGACAAACACGTGAGAGAAAGGATGCCACTGTGAGAGAGTTTTCTATAAACGCCGCTTTAAAATAACAGGGAGAAATTAATATTGTTTTATCCACAAACACGCTCTAACCAAAGACAACGAACTAAAAGCAGTTGGACAAGTGATTTGCGACCCTGTTTCTCTGTCAACACAACGCTCTAAAAATAACACAGGGAAGAAATTCATTGTTCTAAGCCTCAGAAAATCAGCCAATGCCCCCAAAATAACAACGCGAAAATATCGTCAATGTATAACATAGCAGGGACGAAGAGGTAGAGATGTTTAGTATTGATATATTTGATTACTTAGTACGTAAAAAAATGTTAGACTCGGCACAAACTGGTCTCATAGCATAATCGTTATCTCACAGCGGGGGAGGAGGAGGTCAGTCTGTTCTAAGGGGGGTAAGCTGATCTTACAAAATCTTGTTTCCACGCACTACGCCTATGTGGTTTGATGCATCTGTCATCGTTTGTGAGGAATAAACATAATAACAGGACTTCGAATATAGTCCCATATTATAATACATATCTTGACAAGTGATAAAAGTTTTTAATATATCACATGCCTTGGAAAATGTGCAACAGCAATTGATGAACAAGTTAGGCCCAGTGAAACGTACAATATTATAACAACACAGGGCACTTGGATTGGAGATTCCCTAGATTGATCTTCTAATACATATTGGCCTAGATTTCCGAACTAAGGTAACAGCTGACATGTCCCATATCTGCTGAAAGTTTTAAATATTTCCTTATTTTAGTATTATGACGAAAAACACCAGTACCACCTAGAGAGCTACCTACCCATGTCATGCAGACAACAAGACAGGGAGGAAAGTGAGACATCGGTCTAATTAAATTGATATAATTACACATTATGGAGATGTTGGACAGTAACCCAATAAACCCAATCAACTGAAAAAATAGGTAGAAGCGTCACCACACCCATGATGGAAGAGATGTACTATTTTTACATCTAACTCACAAATCTCTGTTATTAAAAAAACAGACTTCTGTATTTTGTTTGTTAAGATATCAGCTCATGGTTTTGTGAAACAAAAATTTTTAGCAAAAAATATTGTTATTCTAACTATACATTACCATTTTAAGATTAATTTATTTGGTGTTTGAATATTTTACAATAAATTTTTTTATATATACAGCGAGAGTAGAAATTTTCCATTGTTTTCTTCAAATGTTTTGTCCGCAATTAAGAGAAATACGTCTGGTTATTCTATAAATATATATACAATCATCGGGCGTAAAATTTCAGAATTTATAAGAGAGCATATTCATTTATTAAAAAAGCTAATTATTCTAGCTAACTCATCAGACGAACACTTAATCACAACAAAAAACTGGAAAGAAAAAAATTACTTAATGCTACTTTTATTATTAATTTTGTTTAGGGCACTTACACAGACAAGCGTATTCACACTATATATGTCAACAAACGGTGAATGAGATTGACACCTATATGAGTATCTAATAAGGGAGTCGACTTGTATATAATAACAAGCATGAATGCGATCAATGAAAATATGTCTATTATGTTCTTAGTTGTAAAACCAAATGGACTTAGGCTGATGTCCTTACAGGTCAAGCAAGAATGTATTGTGGATTTGAGCATTTTTTTTTTATTAAAATATCCTCAAAGATTTAGTATTAGGGGAAATTTTGTACCATCTTTCAATTATCAAATGTTCACAAACTTATCTTAAGATTGAGTATGACATAAATGTAGTGATGCTTGAGAGAATTAATTTGTCTCATATAAATGCTCTAAATAAAAAAATAATAATATGGGAGGACGGAGGATAGCAATTTGAATTATACATATGGACACTGTTTATGCTTGCGAAATTTTCAAAAGAAATCCTTGTTGTTGGTTTTGACTTTGAAAATACCATGGATGAGACTGATTCAGGTCTGAAATATAAAAACCTCTAGCCTTGTAACCACTGAATTGGGCCCAAAACAAGTGCATGAAAAGCTTTATTAAAACCTCATTTAGTTTTAAAATGTTGACCAGTAAACGGATATTATAAGACTGGGGGGGGGGGGGGTGGGGGGGGGGGCTTCAAAATCTTAACTTAAGTATTAAATATACATTGCTGCAGGTTATACTTATAACGAACACATGTTCCAGAATGTCACTAAAAATCAATTAATAAACTAATCCTCCTCCATAAACATCATACACTGAAACTTGTTTTTCCGTTGAGATGTTGCTTTTGCTATGCAATTAATTATGCTATTAAATCTTAGGGGATCAATATTATAGTGTAAATATTGTCACAGTGTATGGTCTTGGAAATCAAAAAAGATCAAAAATATATACATACATCTAGTTTTCATTATTACCACAAAAAGCAAGTCTCAGCCTAGTAGATCTAAATGGTTTTGATAAATAAGCCTATCAAACCCGCACCTTTGAACAGCCTTTGATGCGACGAAGGGCCAAGGGATAAACGACTGTTTCAGTGTTTTGTCACCATGTTGATTTATCAAATTATATTAAGCAATCTACGAAAACCTAACGCACAAGCAAACATTTAAAAAATTCATGAAAATCAAAACTCAAACTGAACTGTTTGACTAATGCAAACAAGCACAGAGACAAATCGGGACAGAGTGCTATTACAACTCCGAACATTATGTCCATTCTAACATTTCGTGGGTGGATTTTTCTGACGTTTTTGTCAAAATGGAAATGAAATTAAATCGGAAAAGCAAAAAATAAATAGCAATAAATTTATTAATATCAACCGTCTCACCTCCACACGGACGAAAATGGTGAAATTCTTTTTAAAGTTAACTATCTACCCAAATTTGGAACTGGGATTATCCACAAGCCGTTTACAACAAAAAAAAATGAGCGCGAGTGTATGAGTTTACAATTTATTTCTAGTCCGGTTGCTCCGTTTGTCTTGCATATTGGCTACGTAACTACACTAACGAAGGCGCGGGAGTTTAGACAGCTGCCTTCGCTGTGGATCCGGTGTAAATATTGAGTAATCAAGTTGCGTTTCCTTTATATAAACTCCACATTACCTCTCAACGAATATTATGAATTCACAACTTTAAAACACAAGATAATAATTAACTAAAGGTGACTGAGAAACCCCTCTACATTTGCAGTGTGTAAAATATAGTATACCGTATTACATTTATGGGGGTCTCCCATGATACTTTAAATTCAATAAAAAATGGATACGATAATGGAACAAGGTAATTAAGTATTTGGAAAGTTTTTGAAGATGCTGTCGGATTCTAACTATAATTTTTAATTTTTGTTTATATTTCTAATTGCTGTTTTAAAATCAGTTGAGAATGCGAAGTGCTGCAAAGAGACCAAAACTAATACAGTTATGTACATGCCTATGTCCCTAGCAATGAACATGCCGCCAATTCAATAACTAAGTGACAGCAGATCCGGGTATGGCTTTGCGTAAGACATAGAATCATCGAATCGTAATATATGCTGCAATTTGCCTATAGCGAGCTGTTAATATAGCGTTACGATCTTTCATTAAATTCAATTTCAACTGCATATAATTAGTTGCCTAACTTATTTAAAAAAATGGCCGGAGTTGAAGGGCATAGAACATGTAAAAAACAATCATAGCGGGAGAAAAAGAGTATTATCCACTATTTTGGTCGTTATCTTGTATCGTAATGTCCTTCTTTGGAAATGATGTTCAACTAAAAACAAGAGATATATTTTCGCATGTGAACCAATGAGATATGATGATGCTCATGGTATCAATATAATTACATTTAAGGGTAAACTAGATTGTCATAGTAATAAATGCTGCCACAACTTATAATAACCACGAGATATATATTAGTCCTACATAGTAAGTGGGTAAGAAAATTAGTTTTCCCATTTTAAATTATATTCAGTAAAGAACTATAAGAAATTAAAAAACGATAAATTCCATGCTGTAAATGTCCCACACTCTACAGTATTGCTCACTCGCATTATAAAGCACTTATAAAGTAATTCTGAGTAGTCGCGAGCGAGGATCAGAAGAAAGCTTTTACTACATCACTCGCGCAGCGGAAGTTACTATATACAAAGTAAAGAACCTTCGAATATTTTATACACGCGCCACCTAATGAAAGTTTAGTGGCACTACTATGGTATAATATGGATGCGGACCCAGTACATTTCTTGTTCAGATATGTAATAAGCAGGAAAAAGCAGGAAAATCACTAGGGTACATAGAACATTCGCAACGCAATGCCATAGCAAATATAAAATAAATTTTGTAATAAATACTAGTCCCCTAATATCTTTCCTAAACGAAGAGAGAGTATTGATCAGAAGAGAGAGAAAGACGTATGAGAGGAGAGTAGAGAGCAAGATAATGTTAAGCAGAGAAAGACGTAAGGAACTGAGTAGGTAGCAGAGACATTATTCTATATCAACTATGCTGTGAAGTTATAACATAACAGTTATGAGGACATAGCTTCACAGAAACGATTGCACATTTCGCCGGGCTATATTATTTATTATACAATTGCATTTGGAGCACAGATTTTCAGTAGATATTCAGTGTTTTTAGAAAAAGAGATCATATTGGGGAAATTCGGCAAGTTAAATCGTAGACCAGTAATCTACTAAGCCCGGGGTAACTGTAAAATTACCGAAAATGCTAACTCCGAGAATATTCATGGACAGAAAACCAGAGTAATTTACAATCTGAAGTGTTTCAGTGAATATTTTGAAAATCACATTAGTTCTTAGTAAAACACAATGAAATCGAGTCTAATTGTTGTAAACCTAATACCTTATGTTCAGTCAAAAATCATCTGAGAAGTCTCACCTTGGATAATCGCAGAATATATTTATTCCTACGAAAAACACATATCATAACTGTTACAATAATATATGTATTCATTCCACAATGTACATTTGCGTAACTTCTTGATACTTTAGAGAACATCCACGTAGCATCTCTCTTCTCTCTCTCTCTCTCTCTTCTCTCTCGTCTCATGATCTCTCTCTTCTCTCTCTCTCTCTCTCTCTCTCTCCTCTCTCTCCTCTCTCTCTCGTCGTCAATGATATACAAATTGTGCATTGCAAGATGACTGTAAATAAATTATGCTGTTATTTCCCTAAGAGAGCAACAATTTGAATTTCATTTTCGTTTTATACATAGTATTAACCGAGATATTTTAACCTATCAGCAAAGATGTTGTATGGTAAATCATAATATTGTACTTTTGAATCGTAATCCTGCAATATTGTGATATATTTAACTGATGTATGCAGTGTCTCGATAACCACCCACATAACATAATCATATTCCTGATTTCTGTAAATTGCAAACTCTGGACCACTCAAGCATTCAATATAGGAAAAAATAATTCCACTCTGGAAATCTTTCCCTTGATTGAAAACATAGCCTCATGTGGCACGGGGTAAAGTGTGCAGTCGTGTATATAGTGAGAGTGACAAAAGTGTCTGTCGAGATACATTGTGTTTCTTGGATTATATCAGTATAAAGAGAGTCAACATATTTGGTAAGTGCCATCTCCTGGTCCAGGTCATAGCTTTCCCGTATGTTGGTGCTGTTTTTCTGGCGAGCAAATGCTATGTGCCATTAACATACATTGTAATTGCACCAGTATTTTGCAAGAAACTGACTGTGAATATAAGTATTTTTATGTTTCTTTGCTTAATTCCAATTATATTAGTACATTAATGTAAGTGCTAAAATGATTTCGCCGCGATTTTTTGGCATGTTACCCGACATGCTAGTGCAAATAACTTGCATGCCAGGTACAGCACCGTAATGCCAAGAAAAGCTTCTTGCGCAATTTTCATGCTAAATTACCTAATTTTTCACTAATATTCTATTGATATAACCATAAGTATACATAATTTGAAGCAATGCATGATGTTTTAAAAACGTGATTTCATTTGTTTCTCATTTCCCTATAACATGTATATTACTATGGAGGTGTGCATGGTCCGAGTTCAGCTAGAAATCATCAGGTTTGACAAATCAACTTTTGGGGTAATACAGGTGGCGTGAAATAGGCTATCTGAAAGAAATAATGGCAAAGATAAGATGAAAATGTGTAGGTATTTAAGATTTCATGTCAACTTTAACAATCATAGAAAAAAAAAATACACAAAAAATTGATAAGAGGGTAATAGTTTCTAAAGGCCTATAGATTTACATGTAAGTTGAGTTTTTGAAAGGGTTGGCTAATAACTCGTTATACTCAGGAGTCGGGAATATTATTTTAAATTAAAGTAAAAATTATTACTATTATGAGAGACGGGCATAATCTTGGCAAAACTCATACCCGTTTCTGTTTTTACTTTATGGATAAAATTCACTCCGTGTTGTATTTAGTATCAGACAGCTTTAACATGAGCTACTGTACCGTCAAAGTTTGCTAAGTTAACTTAGATTTTGCCCGCTGTTTGATCTTTCTCAATAATCTTTTAATGCACATTATGGGGCTCAATTTTGATGGTTACCCCTATCCCAAAAATGAATCTTTTAATGCACAGACTAGATTATTTTATAGGGCTCCATTTTGATAGGTACCCGTCCCAAAATTTTCATTATAAAATCTAAAATGATATAATTGATACCCGAGTTCAACATACTAATAACAGTACTGAATTAAATGTATACCCCTCCCCCCCAAAAAAACCCACACGCACGCATGCTTTGATAGGGCCGTAACCAGGAATTTCCATTGGGGTGGGGTGCACAAGACTTAGGCAATGGGTCTGGAGGCTGCTTTAGGCCTCATGTAGCTGGTCCTAGTAGGGGATCCAGGGGGCGAAGCCCCCGGAAGCTGAGAGATTTTAGCATTTTCATTTTGAAATAAGGGGGGTGGTATACATCCCGTGCACCCCCTGTGGTTACGGCCTTGATTATTGATGTCCAAAGGGGGGAGGGGGACTCAACCTCTACTTTTGGGTACAGACGTCTCGCTTAGATTTTGTAAACGTCATATAACTCTTGAGAGAGATTAGGAACAGAACCGTTGGGTTTTTTCTCTCATGTCGTTCTGTTGATATGGGTTTTTTAGCACACGCAAGGCAAAAAAATCTATTTATATTAAAATATATAATATCCCTTGTTAATGGACAAGCACAGGACTAAATGTATTAAATACAGTCAAACCTCGTTAATCTCGAACTCGATGGACCGAGAAAAAAGTCTCGAGATATCGGGTGGTTACGAGATATCCGAAGTTTACTTACAATTTACTTGTTTTGACTGATTACCATCACACTATCGCTTCTGAGCCAAAACGTTACTTTATTTTCATACGGCATCGTTTTCTCGGCGATGGCGACTTTTGATCGTTCACCTTTATTTCACATCAATTTACTGCTTGGAAATTTAGTTCTCTTGGTTATGAACTTCAATTTCCATTTTACACCACCAGATAAATCCAACTTCCCCCATCCCGGGTTTCAGACCGGGGTCTTCATTGGATGGCTTTATGGTTCGTCTTGAGACATGGTGTGACAAGTTGGCGATAAAAATACTCCGTACCCCCTTTTATATATATACGGAAACTATCAATTTAATTGGTTAATTACAATGACCAGGTTTTACTTTGAAGTTTTGTATGTTCTATTTTAATTAGAGTATGAGTTTGTAGGTGGATTTAGAAACCACTGTACCTGTTGTCGCTGTGAATATTGCTGTAGTAAGGTAGGAATTGCACGGCCCGAGCAAGTTTATACCCAAGCTGTATATCAATTAACGTTCATCGAATTGTTCGACAGAACCGGAAATTTTAGTCGAGTTCGACTAAACCACGGTTAAAAATTTGTACTTTGGACTAAAAAATACTCGAGATAACCGGAGTATTCGAGAGTTACCGTGTCGAGATATCCAGGTTTTTTTAAACTCATTATATAGTAAATACTACAGGGTGGTGCTTTTGGACCGCCAACCCAGTTTTCGACAATATCGGGGTAGTTCGAAACATATCCGGGATTCGAGTACCGAGAACGTAACCTGTAGTTGAACAATGTATATCTAAAACGAAATAATATATTCCATTACAATTGCAATTGTACATGTATATTCATACCGTGATCTCTTCAGATGCTAAGGTGATACTAGGACTCTCTCTCGAACTCTCTATTGAACCTTACTTATGCCATTACACTAACAAATGTGAATCTGTCTTATTTTATCGATTTTCAAATGATAAGTGTGGGACAAAATGATCTGAAACATAAATATATTTACGCTTGGCCCCTAGTGCTGGGAAATCCCACAAGTATCTTTAAATGAGCACACACGTAAGAGTTTAAAATTAGGAATAGGTCAGTTCTACGTCCACGAGTGTCCAGATTAGGGAAAATCCACCGCTTCTGTCACCCTCTTTTTGGTGTAAACCTATATATATCCCCCTATTCCGTATTTTTTCCTATGGCCCTGAGCCTTTCTCGTTCCACTCCTTCAGCTATGCCTTTGTGTTTACTTCTAATCCGATTATATATGTGCTACACGTGATATTGCCAATACTGTATCAACAATGACACAAGTCAAATGATTAAAATTCATTCATACATTTTCGCTTGAGACAAAACATTATTTTCTGCATTGCAGAGATAACCTCTTTTGAGTCTTTGTAAAACTTACCATTAAAACTCAACAGAATTACCTAAATAAACAAATTCATCAACACCTAGTTCTTTTCCATTATAAGTCCACTTTTTCATCTGGCTTACAGAAACTTAAGATGATCTATAGCAATGAAGAAAATCCAAGGTTATTATAATCCTATACGTAAGAGATAGAAATAGACATGGTTGGTGGTGTGTCTGGTTATACATATCCAACAGCAATTGCTTATGTTGTACGTCATGACATTTACTTTCCCCTGACTTAGAATATATGGGCATAATCATCAAACTGTAAAAAAAAAAATTTCTTGTTCGGGAATTACATTATAAGGCCTCCGAATGTATTAGTTCAGTATGGGACTCTTTTATTCGAATATTTGAGAAAGCATGCAACGGTACTACCTAAATAGTATTTTCTTATCTCGAGATTTTAACTTTTCATTGCTCTCGAGAAAAGTCCTAACTTTTAGCTAGAATTGGGTACAACACGAGTGCTTCGTGTGCGAAACGAAAGACTTCATCATGAATGATACTTAACTTTCGACAAATGTCCGCCTCGGAATAATAGAATACCTAATCTCATACACGCGGTAGTAACCTACTTCCCGCGATACTCTCATTCTGTTATTTGACTCAACATCCTCTTGGTTCCTCATGGTGAGCTCCTGCTCTATTGTTGCATCATTCTGCAATAGAGTATTAGAAGTTCAATTTATATTCGTAAACTCATATATATAAAAGGAAGTGAAAAACTTTCAAACTGCGACTATGCAAGGTCTAAAAACACGATTATGCAACTGCATTGTGGGAAGGGAGGTGTTCAATCATATTGATCATAGAATGATGTATTCTAAGTTCCTCCATTACTACAAGTATGTATTTGAATCCTCACATTACCTTCAAAAATTTATCACTAATTTAGGCCAAGAGATAAGTTTATCATGACTAATGCCATTAGGCGTCTGATGACGGAAAAGTAATAGGAATTCATTCAAAAGGAGTAAATTTATACAGATCTTTTAAGAAATAAAGTCATTGATGAAATAAGGACGGTTCACGAGAAATTACAAAATAAAAAAAGCTCACAGGAACAGAATTGAACAAAGAACATACCACTGGCAAATGGGGGAGAATAGTAAAATCGCTTATCGAACTTAAAAACAATCACAAGCCCTATGCCGCCTATTACAATTATCAAGAAAAACATTCTTCTTTCAATTCCTTTGATAAGGGCAAAATGCACTAAAATTAATTTTTTGCAAATATCTTTCTACCATGCACTCGAGCCTGAGGTACCATTACATGGTCCAGGCTCTATAGATCATTCCCTTGATAATTTTCATTATTCTGGAACAAGAGGTACTTGATCAGCATTATTAACTTTAAATATTAACCTCCTGGTCCTTGACGGTTATCACCTAGAATCCTTAGGAGATTTTGATCATATTTGCCTCATCCTCTGTATTGGCCTTTACAACAATTATGTATCATCAATTATCCCTTGCAAACTGCCAAGGATTGTGGAAAATTAGCTCATAGTACAACCTATTTTAAAAAAAATAAAGTAGTTGACAAGATGTAAACAACTATAAGGCCCATATCAGTCACATCAGTACCTTTAAAATACTTGGAAAATATATTTAAGATCTTTACAACTATGCTTTAGACAAAAAACACTTATCTACAAATATCGTCTGGATTTCAGCCTGGATCAACAACAAACCAACTTTTGGCATACATGTGATAAAATCTGATTGCCTTATGCGTGAGGTTTTGCTGAGCTGAGGGGTTAGAGATTGGGGGGGATTTGGCGCGATATTTTACAGCATATTTCATTTGTGAATAGAGGTCATTATAAAACTCTTAGGTACTACCTGTAGCTTTTATTTATTACATAATAACATTTTATGTAAGTTTTTAAACTTATAAATTTTCATGTAATTCTCAATTGAAATTTTATCTTTTAATTCAGCGACTGTACAATTTTTCGAATACAAACCGCGTTTCTACTTTCGCTTTGGACAAGTGTGAGAGTTTCTTCCCTTATAGTAATGCTCACTCCAAATTTTATAACATTTGACCCAAGCTTATCCCTTTTAAAAAACAAAGTATTTAGAGCATGCAATGGCTGATTTGTACTTTCAATTCAAAGTAGAAAATCACGACCTTCTTCTCTTATTTCATTTGACTATGAGATTCGATTTCTATGCAGAATATGAAAAAATAAGAACACAAGACTTGGATTTGCTTAACTCCATTGCTCTATTGGAAGTAAGAAAAACTTAATGACTTAGGTTATAGAACAATCACAGAATGTTCATCATATTTAACAACGTAACATTCATTGGGAGCAATTACAGTGACCGCTAAATCCCTTACCTGAACATCATCGGCCGATATACCCGGTATGGAAAAACGTACGCGATACGATATTTTTTATTAATGAATCGGAATACCTAGTATTAATCGCACAGCCCTAGTAAACTAGAAAAAACTGACAGGGTCAGCAAGCGGCCCGCGAATGGGTATCAAAGGACAGCGACATCTGTATTTGATTACAGAAAATGGTTTAGTACTTGGTCTATATGAAACTATATTAAATGTGAATGTATAACATCCATATCATTAACACACTTGATAAGCATTTTATTGAAACAAATACTTCAGAAATTTTTACTGATTCGGAATCCAACCTCAGGTAAACAATATGGAAATATTCCTGTTTGTTTTAACTTGACATTGAAGATAATTCCATAAATGTATTAATTTTCCGTACGTTGGACAATAATCCATACACTTGTGCTCCGTCTTATTGTAGAGTAAAATGGTGCAAAAGTTTCAAAACTGTACGATAGAACTGTTTGCGGTTATCGCATCCACATATTGAGTTTCGCAACAGAAAAATGTTGATCGACAGTACGAACGAAACAGAACCAGAATTTTATACACTTCTAACCTCTTATTGTAGAGTCAATTTATGCCAAATTTCAAACTGTACGATTAAACTTTTTAGAGTGTTATTCGCGATCACTTTACGAAAATGTTTGAACGGGACACGGACGATACGACGGACGGATCCAGAATTTATACACTTCGCCTCTATATGGTAGAAGTACAATTGTGGCAAATGTTATTCAAAACTGTTTCGATTGGAAAAACTTTTTGAGTTATCGCATCACATCTTAAGTTATCGCATTCACAACAAAAATGTTGAACGGGACAGACGAATGGACGGAGCGGACGGAAACCAGAATTTTTAACTTCCCTTTATGTAGAGTCAATTGTGCAAAGTTTCAAAACTGATTCGATAAAAACTTTTTGAGTAAACGCATCACAACGAAATTCGTTTGACGGGACCAGGACAAACATTACAGGGGACTGGACGGACGGACAATGTGATACATTAGGGCACCTGCATTTCATGCGGGGGCGCCTAACTTATTCTGTTCACATTACCATTTAGGCACCACTCTGAATCGTCTTGTCCGCGAGAGGGCTTAAGTATTTGGAACATTGGAACATGTCGATTTTCTGGATGGATAGCCTGAACAACCAAGTGAAATATACTTTTCTTTCAAAAATATTTGCTATTATGAAAATAAGGCGTCTGAAATTCGAATTTTATAAACACCATTAATGGGCACAAATATATGTGTGAAGTTTAATCATAAAAATAAATAGTCTTGCCTTTTGATAATGGCATTGTTATTACAGATTTTAATTTTAAAAAAAAACCATTGATATACATATGTAGACCAACTGATGTAGGAGCTGATTTATGTACAATTTGATTTACTTTATTTCTTTTTCAGATTTCTATACAGTATAAAGTAAAACATAATTGAGGGCACCTCCTCAGACTGCCCGGAAGTATTAGGCCGGGGCCAAAATGTCCAGCCAAGCCTCTTATAAAAACTCGAGGCAATCTTCCAGGGCAGGACAGACAGCATCGATTCTCTTCTGTTAAAATACGAAAAATATACATTTAATAAAGTATCAATTCAGATTCGAGTGCAAATCAATCCCGGGGGGTTGGGGGTGTCTCTTCCTAATATATTGGATTATACACAGACGTGCCGCCTGGAATATGGGTCGCTTCTTTTGATAAGTCACACATATATCGATGGGATGACGAATCTTCAATCCAATCGGTTAGCCAATTTGACATCAAATTTGAATGCTAAATTTATCCGTTGGAATTGATCCTCTAATAAATTGGTAATGATGAAAAATCCATCGAATTTCCCCCATAATAAATAACTACCATTCTGGGTATTACAATAACAATTGCACTTATGAATGAACAGACCTTATACTGAACACGGTCACAATGTGTGGCAAGAAATATATGATTTGGACATAATTGTTTTCAACGGGAAATATGAATGGTCAATGGTTTCCAAAAATTGAATATATGAATTTTGAAAATCT
>CAJDSM010079784.1:0-37312 GCA_903981925.1 Ostrea lurida
TTGGAAGATAGCGTAAACCCGCATGCCCGTCTCCATGCCTATGTGGATTCTACCTTCGGCAAATTGCCCAAATTGGAAATTCAGTCGGCATTATCATGACGCTTTACGCCAAGCATTTCTACCAAATCCCCTTACAAGAGAATCTATAAGTACTTGTGGAGTAGGTTAGCCCGAGTTATCAAGGCCGTTAGATGGACTCGCTGGGCCCCTGCGAGCGTTACGCCCCTTTGTCGTGGGGCGTTAGAATTTTGCCCGTTCGGCGATGGGTATGGCCTGGTTCAGTGAGAGAGTATAGGAGAGATAATGCCTCACTGGTGCACGCCTGTTAAAAGCGCCGTAGTCGAGGCGAAGAGTGTAGAGTCGCACACGCAGAAACCGCGTTGAATGATTATAATGCTGTGGTGGTTCTACTCGCTGAAGGATGCTTCTAAAATTAACTTTATAGGACTCGCTTCAAGCCTTACCGAGAAATGGTTTGACTTAATCTGCATCTAATGACAGACCATTCGCCCCAACAGGAAGACGCACTATTAGATGGATTCTGGCGGAATGGACGCTCCATGCAAGGCCTCACCCATTGCGCATTAGCCACTTGTCAACCCATCTACTGTGTGCCCGTGTGGCCTTGGGAGGTCTTTCATGTGGGGTGCGGTACAAAGTTTTAGGTCGAGTCGCTACTACAGGATGTTCACATATTATTCTGCCTTTGGATGGCAGCAACCTCTGGTAAAGAATCCAAGGATAAAGTTCATGGACAGAGGACCCTGCATTGAGTCCGACTTTGAATAGCCTCAGAACAACCTATCAGCAAATCGGCTATTTACTCTCCCCAGAATCTACAGACGAATTGGTGGGATAGTTCCAGCAGATGGGTGCTCTTCCGCATGGAGGAGCTTGGTTGCAACGCTTGTATATCACCGGACAAAACAAACTCGTCTTGGCAGGATTCTCAGGCGCAAAACTTCGTCCAATCAGCATACATGGGCTACTTGTTAGAGGTAGAAGCTCTCTCTATATCGAGCAGCTGTGAAGCATTTCAGTGCCCATACATTGTGCAGGTCTTCTGTCCCCCACATGTGTTTCTTACTGGACAGTAAAGTGGAAGTTCATGCCTTTGAGAAGATGTGTCGTGGAGAGTTTTCCACCAGTGCACGTGTATCACCTTACGTTGTTCCATTGTAAGCGCCAGATTCCCAAGTTTTGTCACTGCGCCATATATCTTGGAGCTGCATAAGATTACCTACTACAGACTTTACTGACCGGAATGTTCTCTCATGCGATAAACGCCTGTTGTGTGCCTACCTCTGTTCCAATTTTGTCATATACCACGACCTGCTCAGCTCTGTGGCAACGTGTGAACTACTGAGGACATTGTGAATGGGAGAGCCAAGATGCCATTTATTACTAGCGCGAATCGTTCATGGTCTCGCTAATACAATACAGACTGTGCAAGACTTGAGACGAACTCATGCTCACCTTCTACCGGGCACCAGATTATCTAAAAAGTTGACAAATGTAGGGATGTAAAACGATATCTACAGAGCCCACGCACTCTGTATATTGATATGCTCGCATTTGAGAGGATGGAGTATGTGCTGGATTGGTGAGAGGCATGCATGCGAGGCCGATAGTATGTATCAATCAAGGAGCGCAGCCAGAGGACGCGATGGCGCACTGGGGTTCGGAGGAGTATAAAAGGTCCCGGTAGAAGGAACGGAACTCACACGGCACATTTCTGAGAGGTTCGCATGGTGTGTCTCATGAGAGAGACCGTGGCGGTCGCTTCCTTTACTTACTATATCACCACACGTGTGGTCATTATGACTCGCTCGCAATATAGCAGGCATCCACTTCTCACTTATATACACACGGTGTGCGAGAGAGTAAATCTGGTTTGTCTGGTTCGCGCACTCTCGCTAACCATAGCACACACACGAATCTATGCAGTGTCACAATAACCTGACTGAATTATGATTGTGAGACTTGAAAAATGTCAGCAGCTGCAGCAGCTTTATAGAACGGCTCTGGGGTAAAGGAAATAATTGAAAACAGGAGCTTCAGCTGAGATATGGAGTTCCAACCACCTGACAAGGTTGGATATAGTTTGCAGCATGGATGTTGGTGATCACGAGAAGATGGATGTGGACACTGTTACTTATAGCGACGTCCACATTATTTGACGGGAATGGATCTTACGCAGAGTACCACGTCTCTAAACAGTTCAATCTAGGCGGGAGACCGGACATCTTACTAGCATGGGGGAGTGAGAGTGTTATCCAGAAGCTGTTCACCGTAATCGCCATTAGACGATGTGGGCTATTGTGGATACTTATTGCTGGTTGACTAACTGAACTCCTACCAGAACTCTGGGGCCCTTTTGCGTGGTGAACACTCTCTTGGGTCAGTTTGAGCAGCGACTTTGCTCCTAGGATTTACTCATTGGTGAATGACAAACTCTTGACCAAACATCGCATATTATTGAAGCCGTACGCGCGACGCAGTGTAAAAAGTTTAATGAAAAATCTTGTTGGCATAGAGCGCGCAATAGCAGGACTAGAGAAAGTAAATTATCTGCCATGACCCATTTGTCGCACAGTTATCCATTATCTTTGTGCTTAATTAGGTCCTCGACTAAATACACGAATCAGGAGTAGAGGGATCTCAGCAAAGGAGATGTGGACTCATCCGTGACCACTTCTCCTGATCACTCCCTGTGGACGATTTCCAACTCATCTCGAACAACATGATATCAAACTGAACAATCATCCACTACAGACGAGACATCTAATACAACTGGAAAAGGCGGTGCCCCAGGATTCGGAGCAAAGTGGTGACTTAGTGTACTTGCCACTGTGACCGCAACAGAAAGCTGAAACCAGGGACAGATATTAGTTGTATCTTGTGATGGTGAATGGGCGACATATTAGCAAATTTTGCGGATTCTCAACTTCGACGTACAGCATACCGTGTGAAAACCCAGTGATTGCTTCTTGGTACCATCAGAAGAAATCAACCTTAATAGTGATTGTGTTAGTCCTCAGCTTGAGGAGGATTGACGACCTACGCGTGTGATTGACGAGCGTAAACCAAAACTCAGCCAAATCCCGCATATCCATTCTCCACCCCGGTACACCTATACCTACCATTCTCTCGGAAACCACCTGTTCCAGACCCTCCTATTCCTGCAGTGACATAGCGGTGATCACGCACACGACCAGTGACCCCCATCTAGAGGTCTTACACTCGCTTTGATAGAGATCTTACGCCGTAAAGTCGCACGCAGGCATGTCCAAACCGCACACGCGATGCTGGGGCCTGACGACCGCACTTTTATATTGATTAGAGAAGAATAATTCCGAATGAGGAGTAACGTTGAGTCTTCATAGTGGAATACGACCTAGGTGGAATGTGTGATTGAGCACGGGTTATTAATAATCTCCCTATGATGTCTAGATTTGTACCTGACTTTAGGATCTGTGATTGGGTACTCAAACGGATGTGCACACACTCGGGAAGAGAGGTAGGTCGTAGTTGTCGCTCTCGCTAAGCTCTGTTTATTATTAAGATTTACAGAGTGATCAACTGTACTAGGTAACACTTACATGTCCTATTGTGTGTTCACGTTCCGCCATTTTGTTCGCTCACTCTCGCGCGCACAACTTAGTACAGTTCCCACTTTGACTTGAAAATTTATTGTTTGTTACAATACATGAAATATATGTGTATCATAGAGATGTATTCCGGGTTCACTTGTAGTGACCCTCTTGGTTCCTTATGTATTTTAGCCATCTTCTTCGTGTTCCGGTTAATAAACGTGCTGCGTGCTATGTTGTTGACGTATCATAAGCTTGTGTGTTGTTTTTTTGCCCGTGCTGGGTTGATAAATATTAACTGGCGCGGAATGAAAGGGGTTAAACATTTGATTGGTTGATTATGGTTGTTTTACGTCCATAGCGTCTTGAGAATATTTCACTCATATGGAGAAACGTCACCATTGTCGGTGAATGGAACTGCAAAACTCGGCGCTCATCGAGACTCTTTTGGAGCAGGGAGGGATCTTTTTATACGGTGACCACAAATGGGTTTGGGGTTATGGGCAAAAGCCTGCTGCCTGGATCACGGGGTACTTTCCCGGTTTTTGGGGTGATAATGTCGAGAGAGGAACCGCCGCCAGTTCTAGTTATCGTCTTCGTACGAAGCAGGGTACTCGCACGCACTAGTTCTGAGCGGGGTCACAGCGGTATAGAACCGACTCTCTCACACGTGAATCGTTTAGTTGTTCCACGTGTGAAAAGAACGGATCTAGTACTCGGCATTATTTCATGAGACACCTGTATCTAGCCATAGGGATGATGGGTGTAAGGGCTCGTCACTGGTTACTAGTTTAGACATGCAGCCAGCAAGAATTTGTCGTTTTGTTTTGAAAGAAATGTTCCGGTCTTCAGCAAGTTAGAGTACGCGGCATGAATTTTTCGCGAGAAAGCTGGAAAGTTAATATTCTTATCCCGTCTCCAATTATTTTTATTTCTCGCTCGTGGAGAATCGAGATAGTGGTATCGGTATTCATACGCAGATGTGTATAACTGAAAGCGCATTCATGAAAATGGGCGACATGGAATGAGAAAAAATAAAACATAATAGAAAAAGTTATAATATTCATAAAGGTATAGAAAGACGGCGGTTGTGAGCTGCGCAGTACTATATTCTAATTTAGCGCCTAGTTCCGCCAGGTACCTAAGACACTCTCTGGTACGCAAGGGATAAGTAATAAAAACCGCCTAACGGAGTTAATAGGGAACGAGGGTGGCGAGGTTAATGTGGCGTAAGTGTGGTCGACGGAGGATCGTTCAATATACGGAGGTTCTGATTTAACTAAGATGGGTATAGATGAGATTGACCATGATGGCTATTATTCTACCACTTCCAGTCGAACGATTTCACGTGGGTGTAGACGGAGGAGGATCACAGTAGGCAGTGTACGATATTTGTATATAGAAAAGTTACCAATACATGCATGTCAAGATAAATAATGTACGAATGCATACGCTGGAGATTTCCTGGCAGTCCAAAAGTTCTCCGCGGAATTTGTATGCACCAGCCACAAGGCAAAGCATAACTGATGCTACAAAACGTCACATCCGAGACACAGCACAGAGCGAACATAGCCCTCGTTCGTATACTTTTCTCTACCCGATGTAGTAAAGAGAATGGTCACCAATGGATAGAATAGATGGGAGTATATCCAGGCAGACGTATGGCTTCGTTACGTAATCCGAGCAGTGAACGCATAATCGATACAAGCCCCCGGAGGCGTGAGGACTGCCAAGTCATTTCCTGCTCTCTCGCTCTGTAATTAACTCAACTCTATTCATCTTGCTGCTTTCAACTAAATAGCGCAATGCTGTTGTTTATACAGCATATATATCAATGGGCTATTTAAAATAATTTTATGGCAGGAACGGGTGATAATGAAGTACGTAATGCAAAGTCTACAGTAAGTCCATGAACACGTGATTATTATCCAATTATAGAGCTGAAGGAGAGAGGAGTCCGACAGGGAATGTTACGTTGTCACTGTTCTCGTGTATAGTAGCTAGGGGGGGCGATTGGGCCGTAGGTGTTGCCGTTCGCGCGGATTAGCCCTGATAGAATACAACCTAGATTATGGGAGGTCACGGTCGCTTAATACACAGTGGGCTGTTGGATAAGTGAAGACATCTCCTCCCCCCTGTGCGACGGGATCACGAGGACCGCTGTCGAGCCCTTTTATCTTACATGGGGGCAGCGTGAGGAGATCATGGCCTAGGCAACACGGGGCATAGATAGATTTTTGGACCGCAATGCCCAGGTATTGAACAGGTAATATAGGGCCCTGGGGCTCAGTTTCAATTAAGATCGTAACGTGTAATCAAAGTGACTCACTCACGAATTTTGGCGAAATGCTGAATTTGAGAGCGTGAGATGTTTACCGTCTGTCAACATATATATGTCCGTAAGCCAGCTTAATTGATTTTAAATACGGGACAAACTATGAACTCTCTTTAGCGTACCCAATAAGTTGAGAGACATAGACAACCAAATTTCGGTTAGGTGGTGAAATTGAAGTAATTTATTATTGTATATTTCAAATTACTAAGATGTTATAATAATTATCCACATCTGTAAGAACAGAGTATCAATATGTTAAAAAAACTATGATTTGTTATTTCAAATTCCTGATTCTTACAACAATTATCAATCCATTATAGATCGACGGATTTTTAGATTTGAGAATAACAAATCATTTTAAAATGTTTTAACACATTGATATGCTGTTGTATATCTATGTCATTCATTATTTTCCAGTCAATGGTTGTTCTGGGAGTACAATTTTTAAGCAAAAAGGCGAAGATAATGACAGTGGATCAATCTTCTAAGTCCCAAATAGGACTCAATTAAAGAACTGGGCTTAATATCAACTTCAGAATTAGAGTGGAGTTTACAAGGTTACTTTTAGAATGGCTGATTCTCTAATAATAAATATTTCAATTTTTGTTGAAGAAGCAACTGTTCTGTTAATGTTAAGAAAGTCGTTTCTTTAATTTATCATAAGCAGATGTATTGTGGCAACAACATATACACGAAGTCGTGTAAATCAAATGTGGATTTTGAAATATCGCCGAGAAATTAATAAGCTTGAAATCCCAGAACTATATGAAATAATAACATCAAAACATAATGACTTCTCAACACTTTTATAACGACATTACCTTACAATAATTACACATGGAAAAAGGAAATATTCATTTCTAGTGATCAGTCCATTCCTAAACATTACTTTGTGAAAACCACTCTGATTATATACGCACACAGTAATAGGTGGCTGAATTATAGATATTAAAGCAAATAATGGGTTCCTCATTATTATATGTATTTCCATAATAAAAATATTCATATACAAATATTTCGATTTGATTAGTATATCACGAAGTGCAACTAGAAAATAAAAAAAACTACCATGAAGTTATTCGTTCGCTCGCATAGGTCTGCTCGGTACTGTTGGGATATTATTCGATTTAGAGTGAACTTCGCGCTGCTATATATATGTGGGAGGTCCTGTTATGAAGCAATACAATGGTGAGATTAAGGTGGGGCCACACTTGATATGAGAGAAAGTTTTCTCAAAACAAGCTACGATAGGGTGGATTGAATTATACTGATATATATATGATGTATATTTTAGGTAATCGAACGATCCGCGGAAACATAGGATGGAAAATACTTGGCACATTTTGAATACAAATCACAACTTGATTTGTTTCGAATAAATTGTTGACACTCATATGATGAACAAAAAGATCACTGCAAATGGGCTGCATTTCGGAAGGGGGTCCTGTGGTTTACCAGACCGAGTGCGTTACCCAAGCTCTCGCCTCTCTGCCGTATATGTGTGGTTAATGAGAAATCTTGAGTGTGCAGCGCTATCCACCAATAGTTTAGAGAAAGGGATTCTTCGTTGTCGCTGGATGTGATGATGCGCTCTCTGCAAGATAACACGAGATTGATAGAGCAGCATTATGTTGGCGAGAATTTCTAGATGGTTCGCTTATCAACGTAGTATAAGTAGCTCAGTATGCCAGTTCGGTCCTGCGCCATTGAGTCAATAGTGGCTTGTTTGACCGTGCTCATAAGGCCAATCTTGTATATCGGGGATGAGCCGAAAATGTGTAGAGCCTATGTTTAGTACGAGTTGAGTTGAAGGATTATAATCCGTTTTGTCGCGGCTGGGCAAGACAAATGGCTAGTTCGAGGCTGAGGGCAGTAGTGATTGCACTGGGACAGGAAGTACCTCTATAACATCGTGTGAGATTTTTGGATGATCCGAGGAGTGAGGGGGGGCCAAAATAGGTAGTATCGTCTAAAACCGATATGATATTGTATACCGAATAATAGAGGAAATTCGGGCGAGCGAGGAGAGGTCTTGTGTTAGTAATCAATTGTAAACGTTTCATTGATTCCTAGGTTTCAGTATTGGGGTGGGGGGCAACATAGTATAGTGATGAAAAATAATGTGTAAAAAATTGAACATTTTTCTTCTTGCTATCTGATCACTATTATTGCGAATTCTATTGAGCTTGTGATATTAAAGGCATTTTTTAAAAAGGGGGAGGGGGAGCGTAGATGTAAATTTCAGGACTGTTGAACTCCTGGCCTTAACGGGCGGGACAAAACTACGCAAAAGTTTAACAATTTCAAAAATCTTCTCTACATCCACGTGTAGAAAAACTAAATGCTAGTGATGTAGAGCAAGGAGCCCTCTACAAATTGTAAATTTTCATGAACCCAGGTTAGAGCTTTGACCCCAGGGTGGGGCCATAATTGGTACATAGAGTTTATATGTAAACATTTGAAAAAGCAATCTTCTTTAATGCAATTGATAATTAATTTGAAACGAATCGGACATTTGGAACATGGGCAGAGAACCGTTAATATAATTTTAAATTCATGATCCTTGGGTAGAGGGTTTTGGTATTAGGGTGGGAACCAAAATGTTATGATGAATGGTGTTAAAAATCGTTTGTTTCTTGCTGCCTGATAACTTTTATTCCAGTTCTTTTCAGCTTTGGTATGAATCAACTTTGGGACAAGAGGGACATGAATAGTAAAATTAAAGAAACAGGGCGCCCAAGGTAAATACCAATCCCCCGCTTGCTATACCTGGACTTTTAAAAAGGAACGACAACTGAAAATTAACGATGTATGTGATACAGTCAGTCAATAAAGTTATATCCTGAAAGAGCGTGTGTTGATGACAAAGTATTCGAGGTATATAAGGTTATGGGAGGTATTGTCATTCCAATCTTCGTGATATGAAAATATAATTTTTATTCATTTTGAATGGAGGAAATGTAGATTTTGTGAACAACATACCTAGGCAAAGAGCAACATGTTCCGCTACCTTCCCGAAATGATAGAAAGCTCTACTAATGAATTTTCTTTCGAACCGCTCGGTTTTATTCTGATATTCACAGTTATCACATATTACTATGAAGCCATTTTCTACTGCAATCCCGTGCTTAACTTACGTTTTGTTTTTTGCCCTTTAACTGCTTTTTACAAACAAACAATAACATCGATTGGGGACGGCATTCTTGTTTTGGTTTATTCTGCACCTATTTTCGACTTGCAATGTACATCTGTATGAAAAATTCTACAAAATCATTGACCGGCCGCCTTTTTAAAAAGGCATTTTGCAGATTCGAACACATCTCTCAGATTCAGTAAACAACACAAAAACATACACGCTATACCACTTCGCTACCGTGATTTATGGTATTCGGAGGTTTACATTTGACTTCATAAAAGGAAAATAAATGCTAAAGTTTTTCTTTAAAAAGTTGTGTTTTTTGTATATAATGGGTCAGTCTCCATTTTTTTTAAAAAACATGAAATTGGATAATACAGAGGTTACACTATCATTTAAACCTTTTTTAGAATGGAGACTTGACCCTCATATTCAAAACTCAAATGTTTAATGGTTATTTTACACCTATTTTTCATCAAAAACTGCGTATGAGCTATGTTTAAAGCCATTATTAAATCAAACGTCATTAAATTTAGATATAAGAAATCTAATTTTTGGTGTAGTTAGAATCACGACTACTCATTTTTCATAACAGAACCGAATTTTTGTCATTTTGTTAAAATTTTTAGATACCTGGTGTCTCAGAGCGGGGATTTGCCCCCGCCTTGTTGCGCCCAGATTTTTTAGACTCTTGCACCCCTTAGCCCTTAGGGGCAGGGAAATCAAAGGATCTCTAACCCTCTACATTGTAGGAGAAAAACGAAAATCGGTTATAATATCCATGAAGTTCTTTTTCTCGAAATTGTAAAAGGGTCTGGGGATCAGGCCCCTAGGATGGGCCAAAGTATGACAATATAGTGAACATGTTTATATAAAAAAAATCTTCTGTGCTTCATAGATTTTTAATAAACTAATGCATGGTTATATGTGCGCTTTAAAGCCCCTACTTAAATTGCAATAATTCATTGTGCCTGGGTCAGAGTTTCAGCCCTAGGGTGGGGCCAATATGCATGTATTAAATCTTAAGAAATCTTCTCTACTTCATACGTTTTGGAAAAACTACATGCATGGCTAGATGTCATGGACCCGTACTAAGATTTGTAAAGATTTATGGCCCTGGGCCAGGCGCCATGTTATGATCCATATATTTAACATGTAATTTAATCCTTAAAAATATTCTTCTCTATTTTCATAGCATGTGTTGAGAAAAACTCGGAGCCCATGATTATGATGCCCCACTGGAACACTTTACAGGGTACAGTGGCCACGTTTTGAGCTGACAATGGTTCCTCATTTTAGGATTTTTAATTTTTTCATGTTTACATGCCATTAGGGTATTCCAACAGTCAGCAACATCATTTGATACGTTATTTTGATTGATGTTATACTAATGAGAATCAGCAACTTACAATTCTATGTTTAAATCAAGGTTCGAGTCATGTTTTTGTTTATTCTATTATTGAATATGCTTAGTATATCGTTTTCGTTATAATGCATGATTTTAGTTCATTCTGATACTAAACGATTAACATGTTTTCTATGTGTATTTTCTCATAATTAGGTACATGCTCATTTTTGTTTTAGGAATATGGTTGATTTCGTGAAACAATTTTATGTAAACATTATGGTAATCTTTTCAGGGAAGTACATGTGTCGCCTGCCTTCTCCTAATTTCCAACTTTGTACCAAATTATTCATCATTTAAAGTATCTCGATGGCAAAAAATGGAATAATTATTAATTGTTTGGTTCAGAATTGCAGTTCTGTTCAAGTTTTATCTAAGAATGCAATGCATATTCTAAACATTGATGAATTTAGATTTGAAAGATGAAATATTTGTTGATGGATGCCATTTGTGAGATCCTACTATGATGATATTAAGCGTCAAACAGAAGTTGACACTGTGGCAGATTTGAAACTACCGTCTACAACGATTGTTCTCCATACTATGAAATCCTGGCCAAATATCAGGTTGAATGGCCTGTGTGGTTCCTTGAGAAAAATTGACATGAACGATTTACCATGTGAAAATATTCAAAGTTGCGTTGCAAATGAGGAAGACAGTGGCGCGGCGATTGGAACTGCGGTTACACGATCACAGTTGCTCCATTATGATGCTCTGTTGCTAAATATCAGGAAGCTGGGCCTGGTGGTTCCTGAGAATAACTGATGTAAAAAAAATTCATGTCAAAAATAATTCTAAGTTCACGTCAAAACAGGAAGTTGACATGCAGCAGATTTGGAAACTGCCGTTACACGATATCAGTTGTCCATACTTGATGCTCTGTGCCAAATATCAAGAAAGCTGGCCTGTGATGGCTTTCTGAGGAAAAAATGTGACAGAAAATTTTGTGAACGCCCGACACCGACGACACACAAAATGACCCTATATGTCGCCCTCGCTAACGCAGGCAGGCGACACAAAAACATTGTACGAGCCTTGTTTAAAATACAAAAGGACTTGTGAGCGTTGTATTTACTGTAACTCAACAATTGACGTTCAAGATATTTGCTGTCATTAGAAATAACTTGGTTAAGCATTTAAAACTTAAAAATGCAAAATATAAAATTAGCTCAAAACGTGTCCATGTCCCTTTAAATTGTGAAATTCATAACCCAAGAGTTAAGGGTTCAATTTATGTGCCCCTTGTCCTAAAGATGCTTCATACCAAATTTAAGAAGTTAACCTTGACCTTGGCAACAGATTTTGAGGTGATCCGAGTAAGCGCAAGTGGCCTAAATGCAGTTGGTCTTCATCCGTTGTCTGTTAACAATTGAACATTTTAATTTTATAGGAAGTGCAAAACTTTGGTCTGGTTAGCACAAGGTATTTCATGTGAATTCATGAGTAATTCAAATAACCATATCACGGAGATAAAAAGTTGCAACTTTGCAACATACGGTGTATGAATACATAATATGCCAATGCTTACATTGATTTCCCTGGGAATGGGAGACAACGATTAAATGTTCCTTGCTTTATAAAATTTCCTCTCATTTCATCAACAATCCTTCAGTATTATAAACCTCCACTACAGAACAACATCACTCTTTTATGTTTCATCAAAACAGATTTATTGGTCATAAATTATCAAGTAAAAAAAAAAAAAAGAAAGAAATTGCACACTTTTCACATGTGAACCTTAATTAGCATGCATTCAACTCGGCAGTTTCCTATGAATGATTGCAAGAGCCATTGTCATTTCTTTCCCGTTTCTCTACCATAATTCTCTTAAAATAGAGGATTGTTTTATAGAATTTACTAAAACAGAAGCTGCCACTGTATCTTCACATTTTGTTTTTCATCCTTACTTTTTTACCCGACAAATTTAAAACTGCAGAAGAAACAAGAAAACAAATGACAATGTCTTCCTCATTGTAAATGATATTCGTTTTTTCTTTTTTTCTCTATGTGTATTTGGGCTTAATCAATATTCAATTTACTTGAGATAAAACATGATCAACATTTTTTTTTTTACATTGTAACATGCAAACACAAATAAATCATGTCAAGTATTTATATATAAATGTATATTGCAAACATGATAATATATATCTATAGGTATATTATATTGCAAAAACAATCAAAATAATTATGCTTTTAAGGATCCACCTTTACAATTCAAGTTTGGCATCGATGCAGTAAATGAAACACCAAGCAGACAGTTTTTTAGTTAAATAATAATTTGAAAGGGAAAAAAATCAAATTAAAATTTATCACAGTCATTAATGATACAAAAAGCTACGGGGGGGCATGAGCTCAGTCACTTTGTCTGACTAGATGAAGTGGGAATTCTTTATAACTAACTGGCTAGAGTTTGTGGAAAACTTTACATGTGTCTGCTAGGTGGACCATTTAGTGCAAGAGTCCTGATTGAGGTATTTAATTTAAATATGGTAGAGCCCTCCACATATATATATATACCTACACTAAAAACAAATGATGCATCAATATATATATATAATATATACACACACATATGTATACACTATATATATATACATACACATATGTATATATAAAATCACTGATTGAAAACATGAAAATGGGACTTAAGACTATATTTGACCCTTTAAAAACTGAAAGATATGAAAATAGAGACATTTGTCAAAACCGATAAATTGAAGCTACCCTTCCTAGGGTCTCGACAGTCAAATTACTTTAAAAATTTCTACTGAAAAGGGTTATACATATTGTTGCCAGCAACTCTGAATATATTGATTTATTTTTGTTTTAAAAGCCTTTTAAATAATATCATCAAAATCAAGAAACTTGGGCAAAATTGGGGTGTTATAAGCACAATTAAGGACCACAATCATTCTTCAGAGAGAAAAAAAAAACAAAACTTGGGCAATATTTGCACTATGGAATGTTCCGGTGACCTGTTATCGACTAAACTTGTATGAGAAACACATACTTAGATAGGCATGGTGTCAGCTGCTGACTTAACATGTGAACTTCATACAAAAATGACTGAATTCACGTTTATCACCATAACTTCACAGCTTTCAGTACGATGAGACAACCATATAACGCAATGTTAAAAGAGTTTTTTTTCCCCCTACAACCTCCATGGCAAGAATAAACCCATAAATAGTATACAACAAAATTGTTACAAGCAATCAAATGGTATATCTTAGTTAAAATCAAACTACTGGGACTCCACCCATGGAACAACTATCAATAAAATAAACAACAATGCACAATAATGATCATTTCTCTGTACTTTAACAAGTGGTTTTCATATAATAAGAAAATTAAGCACTCATGAAAAACGAGTTGGGGTGGTGGGATGCAAGAAGCTCCCTCTTTTAAAAAAAACCTACATTTTGGCTTCACACACGAAAAAAACCACAATAAATATCTGAACACTATTCTTTTCATGTTTGAAGTTTATACACAATTGGTAATAAGTCAACAAATGTACAAAATCATAAATATCAACACAAACTACATGTTTCTACAATACTAAAGATAAAAAAACCCACAAAATTCAATGCAATTCAAGTTCTCCTGAAAAAGGTACATAAAACTATTCACATGAATAAAATATATCGAGGGGGGACAGGTTGCGGCTACTACCACCAATTTGAACCAGTAAATTTTTCGCACAAAATTCAATGCATGGATTTCTCTAGTGTGAGACGCATATCCTTTAGAAATTAACAACAGAAGAGAGATAACTGGGAATCACAGGAGACCCATATAATAACGCACAGATGCAGCCAAGCCATTATTAAAAGCTAAAAAATATACAGCCATCCAAAACTTTAACAACTTCTGTATCACGTTCCAAGAAAATAAATTGGTAAGGTAGCAAAATATAGATATATTCCAAACAAAATGGTATTGGTTCCATTGATTTTTTTTTTATTACAAATATGCTAGCAAATATTCATCGTATTTTAAAAAATCAAATTTTATCATGTTTCCTTCCTGGAATGGAAACATAAATTTATATCCAGCGAGCAGCCATTGAATTTATGATGTCAAAATGATATTTAAAGAACCAAGATTGAAATAATTTTCTTCTGTTAGACATTATAATGTAATGCTGCCACTGCTGAACTTACGAGGAAAAAAAAAGTGGTTGCAATCTTAAATCCGATGTGCAGTATTGGCATGATATGTGTTTTCGATATGTAGTGCATCTCTAATGGGATTTTCTAAATTACATGAAACACAAAAGACTACACATACGAAAACACAGAAACCAATGAAGAAAAAAAATGAATTTTTTTTGGCATTAATAGTGCGGATATCTGATGTCATAAAGCTTTGGACATAACAACTTTGCTTTTAAAAACAATGGATGAAGGAAAAAATGTCTACATATACGTTAACATGAGTACAACAACCCCCAAATAACCCTCTTCATCAGTATGGGGAGAACTTGGGGTCTGCTCTCACCGAGGTCAGACCCACGCGCATTTTAGTTGTTAAATTTTTCTGATTGGCTGCTGCCACACTGTCAATAACTGGAACATTTAGTCCATTTAGTCCATTAATGCCATTTAATCCGTTAATTCCATTTAGTCCATTATATCCGATTAGTGGTATCGGCTTCATCGCCAGTTGATTGATTGGAATTGCCATAGGTGCATGTTGGGATTGAACAGAGGTCAAGGTCGGGGTAGTATTTTGGGTCGATGAACTCGGGTCAAGGGTCAGAGTCTTATGCAATTCCATGCTGCAGAAAGAAAAAAGGGAAGGGAAAAAGTATTAGAATAGGATATATAAACCATTCAAATACACACATGAGGTCAAAGTTCACACAACCATGCAGGAATAAAATCATGCAAATATTTCAATGAAAATTCTGAGTTTTACTTCATATATGAAAACAGAAAATAATTTTTGATAAAAATGTTACAGAAAAATAAAATTAGTAAAATTCAAAAAGCTTTCCACAAATTATAACATTGGTTAAATTTGTTGATAGAAAAAACAAAAAGCTGTCTGGGACTATTTTTGCACTCAGAAAAATGCAGCGAAATATTTGTTAGACTTTACACCTGCAGCGTTGATCTTGTTGTGAACTTCCACTCTCATGAAACAACAATATCAACAAACATTTCAAGAAGTCTAATATGACATAAAAAAAAGTTCTTTGATATTAAAATTGATCAAAAAGTACTCTACAGAAGATAAAAGATTCTTGAAATGATCACACAGTTGTGGCTCCTGTGGTTAGTCTATGTATTGAAAGAAATGCACTGTACAAATATTGAATTCTAGCATTTTTATAGGTGCGCTTTAATAAGGTAGATCAAATAAATATAATGAAACTCTCTATGATGGCACAATAAAGGTTGTATGGTAATCTAATTAACAGAATATATCATCTAAGCTTTCAGGATTTTCAACATCAAAATGGCAATAAAATCCCCCATATGCAATTAAAACCACCCTGTACGTGAAATGCACAACGAAAGTCGTACATTACTGGATCTAAGTCTCTACAAAGAGTCATGTGATCTACAAAGCAGGTGTCACTCAATTCACTTGTGTACAGCATATGCATTCAGACACAACAAAAATTTGCAAAATTTTCTAAATATTTTAGCCAAGAAAAAGAAAACAGAAGCAAGATGTAAATAATCATAAGTGCTGTGGATGTGTCAAACTACAAAATAATTAAAATGAATATGACGAATTTGTTACTACCAGGTGCCAAAGGTTAGCGGGACAGACAGGTTAGTGAGGTATTGAATAACTCAGATGAAATTTACTGGTCGAAATTGAGCTGTATTTCTGCCACAAAAATGCTGCTGTGCAGTTATGGTGATTAAGATCTTATCCATGTCCCCAAACTCCCATTTCTTTAAGCAAAGGACAGAACTAAACAACATTTGACCTATCTGTCCATTTCATGTAGGGTTCAAGGTAAAGTGTGTTGGCAGGTCAGTCTACCATAAAAATGAATTCATGAACAAGTAAACAACCAATGTACATCATTGCCCAAATACTACAAGCTGCCCACTGTGAATGCATATGTGAATATGAAAACTTCGAAGTCCCCGTCAGCATTTAACCATGTGACATATCATCCAAACACAATTGTCAAAAATTTAAAAGAGGAGAACTGCAAGTCCATAAAAAATGTATATCAAGTATATATGTTTGATATCTGTTCATTGTAATCGAGTGGCCATCTTTATTGTGCATTTTGTGCATTAAAAATTTCTTTAAAATTTGCATAATCTTGAACCATGTGTCCTATTGCCAGTGGTTTTCATGTCCCTGGTACCGTACAAGGAAACTTTGGGGTAGTGGAAGGGGGTGGGGTTCACCTCTCCCTCCCCCTTTCTTTTATCCCTCCCTTTTACCCTGTCCATTCCATGCCTATACTCCATTAAGTTGTCCAATGAATCTTGTGTTTAATCAACTCTAACTTTGTTAGACGGTGGCTATTCATAGCCAGTGTTTTTTATGATATGTTTTCTCTTTCGAAGTTTTTTGTTTGTGTGTCTATCACAAGGTGCACTTTAACTGTCCTCTGTGCATATCGAATGTTTTCTCATAATAGCACTACTCATAGAAATGGGGGTTTTCCATGACAGCACTACCCACAGATTCATTCATGCATTTTCTGACTTTCTGTGATATTTTTGGCCCAAGAATATTTCATACCCTTATAATAAGATACATTTCCCAGTAAAAATCCCTTAAACTATGTTGCATGACAGATCAACAATTTCATAAACAAATGGCCACATGATAATCGTAGAAAGCACAACCATTTTAACATGAGTATTATGTCAGCACGTAAACACTTCTACACACATCTTCATACAAAAGTTACACACTAATAAATAAATAATAAAAACAACTTCTATATACATAATCTGACTCAACAGTCACACATATGTATACAAATAAATATTTAGCTTTTTTTCTTTTTTAGTAATTTGTCATTAAAAAATAGCACAGCAAAACTGAAATCAGACCTATTTTCTACACTCAAATAATCTTATAAAAAACAACAAAAAAGCCTCAGTATATATTATGTATCATTTCATTTCTTCTACTAATGACTTTAAAGAGTAAGTCAGCACTATCATACAAAATATGCCAAGTATCTCTAGTAAAAATAGCAGAATTTGAAACACTACACTTTTCACACTTACTCGTAGAACTTTTTTTCAGTAACAACAATACTAAAGCTATGTACCATTATAAAACCTGGCAATGCCTCAAATTGCTTGTCTGTAATTGGCCTCCTTACAAGTGCCCGAGATTGAGATATAGTGTATGCCCCCCGCTGATCAGTAGTAATAGACCTGTTGTGGGTATACACACCTGGTGTTTATCAGGTACTGAGCCAGTCCTATTGTTTCCGGAGTTCCTGTTATAGTCACTTTTCTGTCTGGAGCACCGTCTTCCGCATTGGAAATTTTAATCATAGCACCTGACATTTGTCTGTTAAAGAAAAACCAGGACACATTGTACTATATCTACCATCCATCATACAAATGAAGATTACAATAAAAAAAACAGGTAAACTTGAGAAACATATTGATCCAATTTATTTCTCTCATATTATGAGATTCAGCTATAGAAGGGCTTCCTTCTTTTCAAACTCCTGTATACACATGTACACAATGCATTTTGACCAACGACAGCCACGACTGATTATTATCTACCTAATCTCATTTATTTTCTGTCCACCCCTGCCAATTATACAGCCTATGAGGTCATTTGGAATGGCCATTTCTGTTGTTGTCTGCTGCTGTTGTGGTTGAGCAGGGAGAGCTTGTGGCATGGTGTTGGTTGCCCTTGGATACGCAGCGGCCATGTGAGGTAACCCTGGCATAGTGGCTGTCAAGAATCATCACATTTATCAATCTGCACAAATTTCATAAAATATAATATTTTGTCAATTTTACTTCAATACTTTTTACCTCCACAGTAGAGTTAGTCCCCGTTCCCCCCCCCCCCCCCCCCCCCCCCCCCCCCCCCCCCCCCCCCCCCCCCCTAAATTAGGAAATTAGAAAGATTTATATGGGTAAAAAGAGAATTTCCCGGAAGATCACTTATCTCACAATTGGTGACATTTGATTAAATTTTGGAAGGGATCGGGTTGGTGTATTCAGGACTTGTGGGGGTAGGATGTTATATACTCAAACAGAATAGAACTGATGAAAATACCATAATTAGACCAGGGGGAAGCCTTTATGGGGGTTTACAGTTATAGAATGCTCTTGTTCCCATGTTTGAATTTGATTTGATTGATGGTTAGTGCTTGAATTTGACTGGATTACCTTGAATTAGCTGTGGTGATGTACAAGGAATTATGGGTATTGGCTGGCCCAGTGACAGCTGATGTAACTTTGTTAGCTTTAAGAACAAATTATTAAACTTAGACATACAATTCACAATTACTAAATCTCACAAACGTTTTTTAAATGGATTACAAAGCAAATTCTTATGAAGTTGATACAGAATTATATACACAGTTTGAAAATTGAAATACAAAACTTGGTTAATAAACACTGGAGCTGTAATTTATGCATCTTATATTTAACAGGTTATACATGTAAGTAAGAAAACACCATGCAGATTTCAAACACCCAAGATGTCAATGGTTATATCTCTAACTTATAGTCTAGTCCACTTCTTATGAAAGAAAAGTAATTTCTGGTCTTTTATTAATATTATCATAATTTTTATTTTTTTTTTTACTGTAAATGAATTTTTGGACAATTGTTGGTCTATTAAATTTGCTCCCATTTTTTTTTGTAAAGATAAATAATCCTGATTATATATATATTACCAACAAAGTTGATTCACAAAATTTTGAGAAACAAAAAGAAATCCATGACATGTGACCCACTTTTGCAAAAATAATTCTACCCTATCAATTCAATCAATGAAATTACAAAAACAAGTTTCTTTAACTTGATAAACTTTTGCAGTATTACATAAGAGAAGTGGATAGAAGCTGACTATTATACTAATTATATGTATATCAGTGAGAATTAATCAGAATACGGTCAGTGCAAGTTAGTACTTAGTGCTGTTATAAAAAAAAAAACATTCCTGAATTCTAGTCTACACTGAATTCCTTTCTCCTCTCACAAAGCATTAAAGAATAGCGATCCCCATTAAATAGTCAGAGGCTAGTCTATGGTTTGCAATTTTACCTCCATTTTCTGAATTCCATGTCTCTCTTTCTGTGAATTTAAGGTAATGTGGTCATTTGAAGGCTTTAATTTACTTTATCAATAAAAATGACAGACTTTGCCATTAAAAACCGAGCATTTATAAGGTTAGTAAAAAAAAACATTGTGGGGAAAAACGCCTTATCCTCATCACATACACGCTTCTACCGGAAAAAACAAAAAATATCAAAACTAAACAACTTTCAAAAAGAAGTATAATTCAAAGTCTTTAAATTTTTAAATAATAATGCACTGCATCAAGAGCATGTCAATTTCATGAAAAAAAAACTTTCATTCAAACTAAAACACACGTAACCCACTACGAACGTGCGCGTCAACTTACCTCTGTGGCCTGCACCCCCTGCATCTGTCCGGGAACAGTGTATGCCTGACCCCCAGCAAAAATGACCGGAGGGACCACAGGTTTTGGACGGTATTGGATAGTTGCTCCTTTAGGAGGGGACTGCGTAAGGAAGAGGAGAGGTCAAATACCAAAGGTTAAAGGTCACATAGAAGGAAGAGTTGTATAGCTACAGCATTTTACCATATTCAGGTGAAACAATGGCCTCCAACTGATTTCATAGTCTCAGATCCATGACCAAAGTCATTTTAATCTTTTTTTTTTCTTTGAAAATGATAGAGATTTTAGCATTTGATATTTGAAGGTGGCAGTCTTGCTCATAGAGAATCTGAGAGATTGACTAAATGGGGCCACAACACCAACAGCTCAAGTTAATATTCGCAGTCCAGTTAGTTTATATCTACTTAAGCAGGGGGCCAAGTGCAGCAAGGGATCATCTCTACAACAACAGAACTCTGAGGAGCTAATATCATATTTTCAGCCATTGTTTCGGGCATAATTAGCTACAATACTAGTCAATAAGGACAAAAGCAGTAACCATGGTGACAAAGGGAGACAGGCACGCCCCTGTTCTGATGCCTGGAAAATTGGAGTATAAAAAAATCGCATGAATTTAGTAACTTCACTTCATAAAATGTAATGTACTATATAGTTATATGTTACAACAATGTAGGTACACAACTTAAAATTGATATTGTACAAATATACATCACATTAATCATTTGAAACAGATGCAGGTAGAATTTAGTAGAAGCATTTGGTATTTTGGAATATTTTGTGCAAGAAAAATGAACAATTATAAGGAGGTTAGAAAAACTTTGTGAAGCAAATTAGGTGAGAACATTTTGGGGTATAACTATAGTTGTATAAGTTCACGTACGCGTGTTCTCACTGCGTTCTTAGGGCAAGACTAGCTGAAGATAAACCCAGAAAAATACAATTATAATTCACGCAAATTATCTCGCAGAGTAACAAATGAATTCATGCACTTCAGAATTTCTGTCATCTATTGACCTACTACCCTACAAATGTATGTATTATCATAATATAATGTATGCTTAACATCTGTGATCCACGATGTGAACTTCTTTCATTTGTTGAAGATAAAAAAAACGACAAAACTATGTTCATATGTTGTACGTAATCTTTTTTGGGGGAGTATAATCTACACTCTTTTATTCCATCTGTGAACTGCTCAANAAACTATGTTCATATGTTGTACGTAATCTTTGGGGGAGTATAATCTACACTCTTTTTATTCCATCTGTGATCTGCTCACTTAATTTTGAAGTAGACTGGAAAAATAAACGTTACAGCATGCTCAGTATAAATACTTACTTCCAACATAATGCTGCAGATATTCTGTATGCAGAGCGTGATGGCATCTGCTGTTCCTGACACAGTTACTGCCCTTTCTGTGGAATTTGGTAGCATTTCTGATGCTACCTGAATTGAAGCACCCGTAGTCTAAAATTAAAAAATTAAAATTGATAAAAATAATTTTAAAAAAAGACTTTTTTTGGTAATATTTAGAAAACTAGTTGCATATCATGTACCCTAATATTCATAGGATTAATTGGAAATTTAATCCATGCGTATTCGAGTTCATTGGGCTTTGTATGTGCAATTCATTTTAATAATTTTATTCATTACAAGAAACTGTGCTTAATTTCATATTCGTTTCTAATTTTCATTTTGATTTGATATTAGTTCTCCAGAGAAATACTTGCATATGTATGAATAAAAATTTGCTTTTGAGCCTCAAGAGAAGGAACTATGTAAACTAATTAACATATTTGTATGAGAGCGAAATATCTGTCATTGAATGAGAGAATGAGTCAAAGATTATCTTGTACTTAATAAAATTCATAGGCGGACATTCATTTCTTCAGGTTACAGCTCACTGAATGTGCCAAATAGAAAATTCTTTCACGCTGAGTGTAAAAATATATTTAAAGGTCTGCAGGATTTGGGACTTACTAAAAAAAATCTCCAAAAATACTATAATACTTTTTAAGTCCATTACGTGAATGAAATTATACTGTATTAAATCATTGGAAGAAAGGAATTGTCACCGAGATTTAATTCATCAATCTGTTACTGATTTCTGTCCAAGTTTCTTCATACAGACTTCAATTATCACCAAACCATAGCTGTATTTTTTTATGCCTAGTGTGTAATTAGATGTTCCCTTGTGAATTGTCTAGCAAGGCAGGTAACACAGGGAAATGTTTTGGCTCTTTCTAGTAGGGTAACCCCCAGCTAATTATTACCATCAGTCAGGTTTTTCTGATTTAACCTAAGTGGTGAGGAGAGGAGGGAATAGGAGAAGTAATGACAATTTATCCAGAAGCAGCATTCCGAGCCACAAGAGGTGTCATTACCATGGCATTTCTCCAGTCAGCACCCGTGTCCCTGATGCCAGGACTGAAGCCCTGTACAGCTCTATAACACCTGGATTTCATTTACAAAATAACAGACTTGGCAAAAAAAGCTAAATATAAATATTTTCTATTTCATAAACAGGTCAGCTCTTTCAGAACTAGAGCCTGCATTTGAGCATTTTCTGACAAAATATTGCATTCCTTGCCTTTTATTTATCAAGTCAGCAAAAATACTTTTACTCATAATCTTTTGTACATTTAACATGTCCTTTTCCTTGCCATTGGCAGCAAAAAGATGTTTTACAAATCAGCATTAGCGAGGACCCATGCCGCAATGTTTTATGAGCAAGTTCACACCAGTGCAGGTATCTGGATAACTGTAAATTTCTGGTAGAAAAATCCTTACCACTTACAACATTATTAAGGCCGTTCAACATATGTATAGATAGAGTTTCTTTTCATGCAAGCTCTAACAAAAACACAACAGCATATGCTTCTTGAGCACCTAAAACTCTACCAGCTAGAGCTAAATGGATTAAAAAAAATTTCTAATTTCTATAACATATTTTGGGGAATCCTACATCTATTCAAAAAGTCTGTCAAAAAGTCTGCTCCAAATCTTAAAACATTACTTTTTGATTGCTATGAAATTGTATGATTTTAATGAGTACCATTTAGTGTGATACAGCTATCTTATTTATTTTTTGAAGAACACTGTGATCTGAGATGGAATACATTAATAAACTTCTAGATAAAGAATGCTTCCACCATCTGTTAATTCTTTACCAATTAATATTGGTGTTTTGATGGCCAAGTTTGAAACAAAACAATCTTTCTTGCAAACAGAAAACCAGGAAAGCTCTGCTCATCTCGCTATTATTCAACATAATTTATATCGTATGGCATCTCTTTGAATTCTGACTTGAAGATATTAGCATTTTTGTTGAAATGTTCTTCCTTTATCAACCTACTTCCCGAATTTCCTTGATTTTGGATCCTCCTTTTCCTATGAGGGATCCACACTGACTAGCTGGAACGACCAATCGTAGTGTTACTGGGGGTTTAGGCACTGTGGGCGTGTTTTGTAAGTCCTAAAACACAACAAAGCACATTCATCAGAATCAGACAACAGAATTAGATATAGAGGGCAGTGAATGATCAAGGACCCAAAGGAGCAGGAACTAAAAGGAGCAAATTCAGCCTTAAAAAAATTACATATGTAAGGAGACAATTAGCTACACATGGACAAACACAAGATTTTAGTGGAATCTGAGCTTACAACAATAATTATCATTGATCAAATAGGATTAATGCAAAAAAAATATTTACTTCTAAACAATCATTAAACCCATATAACCCAAAAATATTTTTTTTGGCGTCTTTTCAAGCAACATTTTTTTTCAACTGAAGAAAAGATAGCAATAGAAGTGACTTACTTCTTCAAACTTTTTACATATCATTGTGAATGCCTTGTGGATGCACTCAGTGGTGCCGGTGACGGTCACTATCCGCTCCGGACACGAACCATCAGATATGTTTATCTTAGCACCACTCTACCAAAAACAAACCAAAAAAGATCAAAATACCAGCCATTTCTGGAACAGGAAAAAAAATTACACCCATAAACAAGAAACACATCGAATAAATGTTTGATGGGGTATTTAGTTTGGAAGGAATATATGCAAGATGGAGCTTACATCTTCTCTAAATTTCTTGATATTGTCACCTTTCTGCAAAAGACCAAAAAATGTCAAGGTAAAGCTATAACTCACATTTGCAACAGAAACATGTGTATTCAAACTTCACTGTTACGAATGATTATTTAAAAGAAATGAACACTGACCTTTCCTATAATGCTCCCAACTTCCTGCAACGAAAACAAAATAATTTTTTTTATTAGATATTGGTGTTCTTTACTGTATGGGATATGCAACAAAATCAGAAAGAAAGAAAAATTAACAGTGTTCTTAATTTACTGTTTAATTATCAATCATTTTCCATAATTCAAACACAACTGATTTGCTCATGCATGATGAGCCTTTATCCCTTATAAATGTGCACACACCGGACTTCAATGAACGATTTGGATCCATACTGAAGGAAAACCTCTTACTGTATCATTTCCATGTATTTGCAGTAACATGAAACTTAAGATCATCAAATTTTCAAGGGCTTAATATGATCAATACTACCCATGTTCATTAAGGAAAAACTCAAAGACCAAAGCATCCATTAATGGCTTTCCACTCTCAATTATATTTCCTTTATAAAAGAGCATAGTTCCTTTTACCTGAAAAGGTTTTTGAGATTTTTTTGATTTGCCTTGACTGAAAAATGGATTGAAAAGAAAACATTTTGTGATCAGCAATTTGAAAATATCTGCCATGTATGACTCCAGTTTACATCACCCAGACTTGGACCTAGAACATACTGCCATAAAAAACAATAATGTCTACCATTTTTCTTTGACAATAGCGATGCTGATTAAGATACAGGGGTTTTACCTGCAGTTGCTAGGATGCAAATTGTGCGTAAACATTGTACAGAATGATGCAGGCCGTTGTATTTATACCCATTGATTTTTTCCTGAAGATTTTCCAAAAGATTACCAAAAACATCTTGAGGAAAATTTTCTGAAATATGCAAAGGGCTGCTGACACATTTAAAGAACCTAGGTTGTTGAAGATTGTAAAATAAAAGCACAAAACATAATTCTTCAACACTGCCACAGAGATGCCACTGAAATCGCCGGATTTGTGATTTTTGAGACTGATTTAGTCCCCTACAAGTCCAAAAGATTCCCTCAGTACCCAATAAAACATGTGCTCTCCAACACATTAAGGTTTCTATTATATTGTCAGTTTGGGGCTTGGAGACGACTGTATGCTGATCTATACCATTCCCTGCTTAGAAGGAACAGTCCATGTATATCAACCCCTGTCATTCACTTGTTTCAAAGATTTAGCACTTCCTGGGTCTGTCAATTGTGGAGAAAAACAGCCATCAGTGGTGTATCAAGACGTCTGGCTTGTCCTTTCCAAAGACCTTTCTATCTATTAATCAAGACTGACAACCGTGCACATGTCCACTCTTTCTTTCTTTGTCTTTTCAATCCGAGTTCATTTTGTTACCTTGACCCCCACTTATACCTGATATGGTTTTAAAAAAAGATCGATGTCATATACCAATCTTTCCTGTGTGTAAACAGCTCACAATGATCTTTAACCAGACTTCAAAAAGACTAAAATTGTCTACCTCTGTACATAAACTTGACAAGATAGCAGGATCTTCCTAAAACCATTTTTTTCTAAAGTATTAATGCTAGGACTGATTTAAACCAATTGCTTATTAATGAAACAGAAAATGAAGATGACCATGCCTTTGGTCCCCTTCAGTGGTCCCATCCTACCCCAAGGGGTCATTATTTTAACAAAATTAAATATACTCTATGTCAGGAAGCATTTACATAAGTTTCAACTTTTCTGGCCCAATGGTTCTTGAGAAGAAAATCATTAAATGATCTGACCCTATTTTTGCGTTTTCATGATTATCCCCCCTTTGAAGGGAACATGGCCCTTCATTTGAATAAACTTGAATCCCCTTCACCCAAGGATGATTTGTACAAAGCTTGGTTGAAATTCACTCTGTGATTCTGGAGAAGATTTTCCTATATATCAGCATGTAAAACTGTGATCCCCTATTGTGCCTCCACACTCCTAGGAGCCATGATCTGTACATTAACTTGAATTTACTGTATGGCAGGAAGCTTTCAGGTAAATCTCCACTCTTCTGATTCTTCATAAGAAGTTTTTAAAAGATTTTCTCTACATACTTTGATCCCCTATTGTGACTTCACCCTATCTCCAGGGGTTATGATTTTAACAAAATTCCTTCCCCCACTGGTCATGGTTTTAACAAAATTGAATCTCCACAGTATGTTAGGAAACTTTTATGTATATTTCAGTTTTCTTGGCCCAGTGGTTCTTGTCGAGAAGATGTTTAGATGAGTCACCCTACTTTTCCATTTTTGTGATTATCTCCCCTTTGACTGGTCCTTAATTTCAACAAACTTGAATGCTCATTACCCAGGAATGATTTGTACCAAATTTGATTGAAATTGGCCGGGTGGTTCTGGAGAAGTCGAAAATGTGAAAAGCTAACAGACAGACAGAAGATGGACAAAAGCTCAGGTGAGCTAATAATTGGTGATCCAGTTTACAACATTAAACAATGGGGAAACTCTACTTTCTGCATCTACAACTTTAATATTCTGCACAAGTGTAGATGCACTAGTTCTATAAAGATCAATTGCAACTTATCTTGTGGCTGCAAATACAACTTTTGTTAGTTTGCTTCAAATAAGGATCAATTAAAATTTTGCAGGTGTAAATGGGCCCTAGTACCAAAAAATCAAGTGAAAGACATTTTACTACTAAACATAAAGACGACTTTCTCTGCTGCAATCCCTTGGCTTACGGACCAAACTGGTGATGTGTCATACAGGAGTACTACTACCTTAAATCAGTAAACCAATATTTCCTGGAGAAAAGAAATTTGACTCAGAGGATTCAAAAATAGGCAAAAATTAATTAACTTCCTGTAGACTGGAACTTATATACTCTCTGAAGGCATTAGCATCTCAGTTTTACTCTCAGAACAACATTTGATACGGAAAAAAGAACCTAGGACGCCCTCTGCTGCAGTCAGACAACAAATTACCCAGATTAAAAATTGGATATTGAATCTTAATTGACCTTCAGACAGTCCAGAATCCAGACTGATTCACAATCTACTCTCAGATTGAAATTAATTCATGAGATCTAGGCTTAGTCCATGTAATTAGATATGCCACAGTGTGCCATCAGCGATAATCAAAATCTGGGCAAGTTCTGATGAATTATTTTCTCCTTGGACAGGTACCAGAACACATTACCTAATTCAAATGTTTATGATCATATCAATGACATATTCTTTCAAATATCTAGACTATTGATGGCATTAGGTTTTAGTTTTGCGATAAAAATCCTAAGAACTACGACTGAGATCACAACTTTCAACTTTTGTGAAAATCTGACAACAATCTGAGCCAAAGACTCTATCTCTTTGTAGAACTCTCAGCTCTGCCCACTGCAGCAGACATGCTTAAATTGTTCTCATTCTTTGGTGATGCCTCCAGGTTTTTTTCTTTACCACTTGCAAGACAGCATTTTCCTATCTTGTGGCATGTTATCCAATGTTGGGGGAAGTGGGGGGAGGGAGGGGGGCGCACTCATTTAAGCTGTGGTAGTCATAACTGCCAAAACACCTTAATCTAACGTTAAACATCTAAGTCTTCCTTGTTACAGTTCACAGGACTGGGTGATTTGAATGATTTGAAGTACATGACAGTTATTTTGCTAACAGAGGCTATAGAGCTCTTGAAAATCATCAATAAAATTCTAATGCAATCAGATTTAACACATCAGCTTAGTGTAATAGCTCTCTGATTCCTCTCTATCTTATCTTGGCAAATTAGGTGTTAAATGGCAAACAAATGAGAGCACTACAGGATTGGAGAGATATAAAACTTGATAAAGGTCTTATTACATGGTGTCAGAGTTGTTCAGAAAGACTTTTCCAAAGCAGCAATAAGGAGTCTGTTAACGTGATAAGAAGCTTCATCCCAGATTTGAAATTTTACACTTTGCTTCCAACCAGTCATTACAATATGAAGTTTTTGTGTTCATTACAATCATTAAGGCCTAGCTGTTTTGAGCTACGTCCTCTCTCCCAGGCCCCCGTGATTCACGCCTTTACTGGGTGGATGAATGGTCACTCACCTTTCTCTCTCCCCAGGCCCCCGTGATTCACGCCTTTACTGGGGTGGATGAATGGTCACTCACCTTTCTCTCTCCCAGCCCCCGTGATTCACGCCTTTACTGGGGTGGATGAATGTCACTCCCCAGGCCCCCGTGATTCACGCCTTTACTGGGGTGGATGAATGGTCACTCACCTTTCTCTCTCCCCAGCCCCCGTGATTCACGCCTTTACTGGGTGGATGAATGGTCACTCACCTTTCTCTCTCCCAGGCCCCCCGTGATTCACGCCTTTACTGGGGTGGATGAATGGTCACTCCCCAGGCCCCCGTGATTCACGCCTTTACTGGGGTGGATGAATGGTCACTCACCTTTCCCTGCATTATCATGCGCACTGTCAGCAAACTGACCGGTACATTATCATTGAGGACCATTTTTTTCTCACTGGCCATGTCACGGTGAAAAAAACGAAATGAAACTGGAGGAACGCTGAGGTTCCTCTTGGTCAAGGCAGTCTGATCTCCTGGACGATTAAATCAACGGCCTAAAACGAGAAAAAAAAATATCGCTAATTATTTCATCACATCGGTCAATGGCAACATGAAAATGCATAACAAAAAAAACTAATCAAGAATCCATTACGAAATGTGAGAAGTTCATGCATGAAGACAATTCTCTTCTTACAACAATGCAAGACACTCCCACTATACCAATGCTCTCAACAAGTGAAAGCAAAGTGAATATTATGCCTAGGCACACGTATCGTGAATTTACAGTGTATAAATTTACATATTTATCTACAGATTAAGTCTTGAGTGTTATCATGTGATTCCACTGATACTGAGAATAATAAAACTCTGATCACAACATTATACACACATTTAATTTATAATCTAGCATCCTCTTATATATATACTCATTGCATGGGGAACATTGTTCCCTTGTAATTATATGTCACTTTCCAACACTTGAACATACATCTAAATCTTGACACTAAAAATAGGGTACTTCAAGGAACATAGTAGGATTTTTTTTTAAAACATAAAACTACTTCGCACTCGTAAATTCACAACAACAAAACAACTTTCAAAAACCCACAACCAGTGCCCCTTGAGTCCATCTTGAAAGAGCATACTCTGGGGCTATATCTCGCATAACAAAGTCCTTTTCACACTCGGGAATTAAGTGAAAAATTTCTCCCATTGATTGTCAATTTTTATAATACACGCAAAGGACAGTGAGAGTCAAACACAAGCAATTGGGAGTCAGCATTAATGTCTCAGGGTAACATCTTGCAAAATAACTACTTGGTAAGAAAATCACACTGAAAAGAAACAACTCTTTCGGGTTTCTCATTCAATCTGTTACATACATTCTTTCATGGGAATATTTTTTCCTTACAAATTCTATGAATATCTAATAGGAAACAGCTGTGAAAAATTACAATCTTTTTAAATCATATAACAATATCAAAATAAAAAAACCCTGCCATAATTCTATGATCTTTGATAGTCCAGACTGACAGGAAACTGTGTAATTTTTCAGTATCAAACCCCGAACCAATAGAAAATTAACGAGTTTGAAGACTACGATCCACTTCCTATCATCCAAACCTTTAAAAAGAAAATCTTCTCGAGAAAAGATAATAAAAACCCACCCTCTCACCTTTTTTCTGTATGAGATGCATCGTGTCTGATAGTTAAATATCTCTAACATCTACAGCTAATAAAGTCTGTCTATCTCCTTGTTTATCTCTACTATAGCACAAAGTGTCAAGCACATATACTCAACACAATATACCAAACTGGCAAGTGAACATAATGTACGCACAAAAGAACCTCCCACATTTATATATCCATGGATATATGCGAACGCGAACAGCTGGTTTGGCTGACTGGATGCAGGATCAGAATTAAGGTATTCATGACTCCCTACAAGACATCTATATATACTCCCCTTAAATTAATTAGATTCACCTCCAAAGACAGCTAATCACCACCCGGTGTGAACCTCTCACAGGGGAGATAATAGCTAGCACTGTGGCATCATGGACTATACAACACGTAATTAGTCAACATTTCACAGCCCTGTCAAACCAGGGGAGTCATCTTCACTGCATGTTTTTTTTCGATCTTCTCTTTTTTAATTTGCTATGAAATTCAGTAATATTAATTAATATTCACAAAAAAGATATCAATATAACGTTCATTTATATAACCAAAATAATTTCGTCTACCATTTTCCATTTATTAATGATCACAACTATATAGGCTCCATTTGTAGTAACATATTGACTTACCTGCAAGAAGGTACACCAAAAATGTTTTATTTCTCTAAACAAAATCAATATTCCGACTTCTGTTTTTTTTCTACATGGTCATGTTTGCGACAAATATGTTTCTGTAAATCACAGTGCCTCCAAAATCAATATGTGAGATTAAAAAAATATCCAGTTACTCCTCCCCTCAACCAAGGAACATAATTTTGCATCATTTTCCAATGTTTCCTTCATAATTAGTCCCCTTCACATAAATAGAATCAATGCTGGCCGTGTAATTTTCTATAGAATTTCAATAAAATCTTTTCTCCATTAAAATCAGAACAAATGCCCCAGAACAATCGCCTCTCATTACTTTTAGCTATTGAAGTGACATAACTGTCAATATGCTTCACAATACCAAAATCTGTTTTATCCCTCTAAATGACTTCTTAAGCTGATTAAAGATTACCATAATCCCCCTCCCCTATACCTCAGTGACTTGGTTTTTATGCAACAGTTTCATTGTCCACTGATAAAGCCCTGGCTTAATTCCGATTGTTGTCCATTGTAAGCAAGCTTTGACCATGTTTTTGTTGACAATTTCGTGACCATAACACACAGCCCAATCCTTTCTCTAAGGCAAATTCCTTATACATAAATAAACTCTGATATAATTCACGAGTTATTGCATATAATGGGGGGTGTTTATGTTATATTGTAATCTTTGAAACTAGATACTCTACTCCATCCAAAATTAAAAAGAATCTATTGGTAATTGTAAATAAATTCTCAAGAATCATGAAAAACAATGCACATATGCACTCACGAGAAGAGTATGTGTAAGAGGACACATGTATTGAATCTTTTGACCTCATTATCAAAATGTGTCGTGTAAACAATGCATGATAATAAATCGTCAACAATCTCTGTCACTTCAAAAAAAAAATTAAAATCTGGAAAACAAATTATTCCACATATCTCACAAGAAAAAGCATACCTTATCTGAATTTCGCTTGCATTTAAAACTTTGATTCACACTTCATATGCTGCTTTCCTCCCCTATTGAACAGCTAGGATTTATTTATGAATTACAAGTAGCAACCACTACAGTGCTTACTAGATAGCACTTGTTTGTTTAATAATTGATAAGAGCCTGGTCCCCTCTCATCCTGGTCCAATGGTCACCAGTCTGGCCCTCACTATCATTTTATCACCCCTTCAAATATTCAAATTCAACTGCTGTTTGAACAGGCAATGTATGCAGCTTATCAACTAGTTGGACAACAAATTTATGCATGTTTGGCTCATCATAAATGTGTGTCTTATGTAAAATAGCAAGTACCATAAAAACATAATAAGACATAGTAAATGGATTCCATCAATAACCAATAATAAACCCATTATTATATCAACAATAAATCAGACATCATTCAAGCTCCCCAGCAGTGATTCAATTTCATCTCAAGACTCTCCACATATATCAAACTATATCAAACCACGGATACAAACTTAATCTCTGATTGTCTGCTGGTATGCAATCATTAATCAAATTTTTTAATTGACCACTTCTTGGTTTTAAGTTTGAACCGTGGTGGTTGTTTTATACAGACTGATCAACTTTGGAACTGATCCCTATGTTAATATGCTTTAACTAATTATCAGCTAGTACTAAAGTCATTCAGTACAAGTCTTCTTCACATCTACGTTTGAGTACAGAATTTATGCATTTAAGAACACAGATTGCAATGACCACTAGAGCGGTATTTGTTGTTCTTGAGACCACCTGGCCTTTTCTTAAATACCTACAGATGAACTTGGATCCTCTGTTGCATCTCAAAAAACCCATGCACTGACCACATAGGGCTTTTTACTGGTCAAACTTTCAACAAAACATCTGACCCTTTGGTAATAACCCCCAGCAGAGCTTTTCCATGTGCACTGGATTTGCATGGATTATATCTTCAATGGAACTTTAAAAGAAAGTGACATCATGAAAACCTGTGGACCTTTGATCTTTGGTGACCCTGCTACTTGACCTTTCCCATGGAGCGCCCCCTACAGTTATTGTTCTCACCAGGTAATCAGTTGTTTCTCCAGCAATCACTGTATGTTTACAACAAAGTCTGCAAATATTTCCAAGTGTCAGTTTGTGGAGAAAATTTCTTGGAACACTAAGCACCAAATTATTAACACTATATGACACTCAATCTTTGTGTACTATTTCCCAAGTACAAGGGCTAAACAATGCATACCTCTCAATCAGTTTTAATGAAAAGCAGATGACCAGTTTGGATCACTGACCATTTCTCCCTTCCCAGGAACGACATCTTCCCCCACAGAATGCATGCAATGTGTGTGAATTATGATTATAGGTTCAAGATATAATTTCTTGTCAATTAATTAACCAAAAGAACACAGTTGATTAAATGACTGTTTATCTTCCTACTGTTCAGATGATCAACACAGATGTCTACACATTATTAATCACAGACATGGACTGCAATATTTAAAGCGCCCAGCCTCTTGGTACCTTTAACAGTACTCATAGCTAGAAGACTCCCAATTTTTGTATGACAACTGATGTACAAATATGACATCACTTAGTGATGCTTATTCGGGTAATCATTGCCGACTCCCTGCCTATTGATTATCAGGTGTGTTCCATTTTACCTTACATAGATCTGTCATTGTTCTGGCCCATTTCCAGGGTCCCTTCTTCCTGTGGTTCACAATAGATCATCCACAGGAAATGGACACATTTCACAACAAAAGGGAAGTAACCAAATTGCCTTCAATCAGGTGAGATGGATTGAGAGCTGTCCCGGCTGGGCAGGGAAACTTACAATTATAGACTAATAGGCAGTGGGTAAGGGCTAGCATTACAAATTTCAATACATCTACCTGCAATTCACAATTAATTGGAACCTTTCGTTGACAAATCAGCAGAGCCTCACAATGATATGTCCAAAGATTTCTGGACCCAAGTTCCACAATATTTCATGCTGATCACTCGGACACATTATTTCCAATTACACCTATTTTGATATATTACACAGTCAGGTACGTGTAGCTGCTCAATCAACCTCTCTCACAAAATGTTTAGTCTATGCAATTTTTATTTTAGTCAGTTTACCATCCTATTGAACTATTTGAGATATACAGAAAAAGTTTTTTGCAGATACAGTGTACATGTTATACACATGCATTCACACACAATGAAATGTGCCAGACTTCAACCAGTGATAAGAATAGATTATGTTTTACAATAGAATGGTACTTTTTAACAATAAAATCAATGTAGCACTAGGGACTTTGAAATGTGAGTGACTTGACTAAAATCACTAGAAAACTCGTTCATAATTCATGTAAGACTCAAATTTCAAAAACTGCATAGTACATGTGCAACAATGACAATATTATATACACAAGTGTCACATACATATGTCAATATGACAATATTACACACACACACATATGTGCCACAATGACATTATATACACACAAACAAATAGATGTCTACAATATGAATGGTTTTGATTGATACTTTGTGCATACATTTGTGTGTAAAGATGGTGCAACTCAATTCCAAAACGCCAAACCATGTCATCCACAATTAGCCCAGTAAATTGCTATCTTCACAACAATCTGACATCAGTGCCTCCTCCACTGGCTCAGTACTACCTCTGATACAAATTCTGTTAGATAACTCCACCACTGAATGAAACTGATTGCTAATGTCAATGATCATGCATATATTCCGACTTTTAACCTTAACTGACCAGGATGTTTCCTCAAAAGGAACTGCATGATTCAAACGATCTTGGTTTACACTATATGCAAATAAAAATCAGACTTGGTTAATATAATTTACAATTAATTTGCCATAATACAATCCTTTATTGTTTGATTGTAGTTTATTTTTCCATAATTATAATGCAGATGCAAACTTTAAAACTTTGAATAAAAGCAGTATAAGCAACACCACAATCCATATCATTGACAATAACTGCCAACGATTCTTCGATAAAGTTTTCGATGACTTGATGTACATGATATACATAAGTGAGAAAAAGAACGCGTCATCATCATAATTCTTGCACATTTTGAATACCTATGAAGTATTTGTTATAAGTGATATGGGAAATACCATAACTGATATTTATATGAAATTACTTATGATCTAGTATATAAAGCAACAAAAAATGTTCATGATGAGGAATTGATAGATCATCTTTGAAATACAAACAGTCCGATATTCCCTGCATCAACTAACAATTTCAGGGGCTCCCAGAGTGTCATGGTCTCTTTAAAATATTCTCAAGATTAGAAGACATGCATAGAAACTTCCAACATTCAGTGAATTAAGAGCAGGTAATGCGTAGATGCCATTATACAATTCTACAGAACCTAAATACCGATAAACACAAAAAAAGACAGGTAATTTAGTCAGATTAAAATGCATTTGGAAATAACATGCAGCAAACCCCTTGGAATCAATTTTACCCCATGCTTTTGACAGAAAGTTGACATTTAAAATCAATATTAACTCCTACAGATTCATTACAGAGGTGATCCTTTTCCTCCGATCTTACCTGGTTTGAAGAGATGATCCATTTGACGGCTAATTCCAAGCCTGAGCTTTCATATACCTATATGCAACAAGAGACTCGGAAAAGATTGGGTATAGCGATAATCAATGGACGTTTCTCTCGCAAAGCTTCTCCACAGATACCAGGAACAAGCAACGTAGATATCTGAAATCATTCAAGACTTTTCCACCATGGCCATCCAGTCTGAGTTTGTTTCACTAGCAGTGATAATCCTGGAGGCAGCTCTTCCGTGTAAAAAAAAATATTGGTACACAAAAAAATTGAGCAAATTTGATACCTCTTCTTTCACTGCAGTCAAGCTCCTCTGTTGACAAGAGGGGAATTGCCAATTAGAGAGCTTGCTAGGAGGGTGCTGTATGTATGGCTCCATACGTTACATGATGGACTCATTAGCAAAAGGATGTGGACCTTTATAAACTAGCAGACTATTTCCTTTTCTCCCATTAAACCGTGCTTAATAAGATGTTGTTGACACTAGTTGAAATTAACTTTGCAAGTGAAATCAAGGTCATTGCTTCTGAGTGTTCCATTCAAATCCATTGGTAAAATAATGGGCCGTCAACTCCAGGTTGTTGTTATTAATACCCATTTGGTGAATTTACCTTTTCTGAGAAGTCAGTGACTATTCTTGGCGTACCGCAACTCTTTATTTCTCTAGTCATGGTAATTCTGTTGTAATATTTTTAAGTTATCGGGTTACAGATCACCTCATTAGTATTGGTAATACAAGGGTCCAGGCTTTGATACCCGAATGTGCCAGACTTTTTTCTCACCTTTGCTACATTCAACTAACTATTGTGCATGAGTTGGTTTTTTGTTTTTTTCCTTGCAACAAGCAAGGATTTTTAAAATATGCTAACTCTATCAAAGACAATTGGTAACATGCATATATACCCCTAGATTTTTTGTAAAATCAAGACAGAATACAAGTAAATTGAATGTGAAATGTTACAAAAAATTATATATACGATATTTTTGAGAAGCGTTGCACATGTCCTTCAGAGGCAGCTGAGTTTTCGATGGACTTTTAATTTAAAAACTTTAAAAAGAGATGGTCACATCGTGGTGTCCATTTGACCGGTTAACTGGCAGCTGACTCACCAGGATCATCACCTCGACATGTCAATAATGGCCATGAGAAATAATCAGCATTATTGCTACAATATGAAAACCACCTGATTCATCAATTTTGCGCTGTGTAAAACAAGTACCTGTATTTCACAACCTACAGAGCAAATAACACAATGGAGTCTAAATCAAAGTCAGAGAGCAAATTAACATACAGGTCTAAACAAAACCCACATAATATATTGAACATGGGGGTCTAAAACAAACCTACCAAACAAAAAACATAGGGGTCTAATATAAACCCACAGAACAAGTAGCATAGGGATCTCAACCAAACCCACAGAACAAATAGCATAGGGGTCTAAAACAAACCCAAACAACAAATAACATTGCATTTGAACCAGTCTTGAAACATTCCGATAAAGGCCAAGTATGATTCTAGCAAATGAGGCTACAACATTTGTGACCCTGTGATCAATATAAACACATTCAAATGTAACCCTTTCTAAAGCCATCCTTACAAAAATTACTTTATTAGTATACACTTTTTCGAAGGACTGGCCAACACTCGTAAATTGATCTTTAACTTCCTGGAACAACTATACAGTCGAACCTTGTTATCTCAAACACTGATATCTTGAATACCATGGATATGTCGACTTGATTTGGAAGTCCCAACCACTAACTCTTTATAAAAGTATTTTACCCTCAATATCTCGAATCCTCAGATATCTCAAATATTTTTCTCAGTCCCATTGAGTTCGAGATAAAGAGGTTTGACTGTAAATATCCGATTTCAAATTGATTACCTTCAAGTTTATACTGTGGTTTCATCATTATTCGTTGAACACCAATTTTCGTGGATTTCGTTGATGACCGCAACCATGAATTCAAATGTTCAACGAAGTTTGGTGTTTCTGATAGAAGATTTTCCTGTTCTTGCTCCGTCATTGTCCACGACCGTGAGCGATCAATACATGTATAATGAAGCATTATGTGATATCCCACGCTTTTGGCATGAGACTCACGCTTTTTCAATGCCATCTCTGATCTCACGTGCGGGTAACACATGATAAAAATTGCTGTTCATAAAATTTTACTGGGT
>CAJDSM010079787.1:0-14373 GCA_903981925.1 Ostrea lurida
AAGGTATTTTCTTCAAACAAAATACATGTTATTTACAAAAGTTCCAATTCAATTCAATCGAAATGCTCGTGCAGCAATCATGTCTTTTGACAATTATTCAAAAATTTGACGAATCCTCTACTTTTAAAGTTCCATTTTAATTTAAGACAAGACTCTGGAATATTACGTGAATTTTAAGAAATTGACAATAATCCTTACATTGTTAAATGTGTTCTTTTTTAAACGTCGAAATCGATATTATGCGTGTTCCCGATATTCAAGTCAAAAAAGGTCATATTATTTTCATTACAAGTATTTAAATGTTGTAAGAAACATATTTATGTATCTATTTCATGTAATGATTGTTTTGTTTCCTTAAGTTTGTTTACACAAACAGACGAATGAATACATTTTTAGAAGAATTAAGTGCAAAAAGTCATGTTTAAAACACTGTAGCTCGAAACAAAGCATGAAAACCCCAATTTTTCTTTTCAATTTCCCAATTCTCTTTCATTGAGAAATCAAAAAATACACTTCCCAAAAAAATTGTCATCACTCCAACCTATCCTAAAGTTACTTTTTGCGTTTGTTTGGTCACAAATGGGGCGCGGCTCCTCTAAATCTGCCTATTGGTTTAACAGTCGGACACTTCAGAGGACTTGACATCGTGAATAACACGTATAAAATATATATGCTTACAAATGGTTAACATTTTTTTATAAAACAATTTCAAATAACTCCGGTCTGGGTATGAAATCCCCAAAGATGGATTGATTGATTATTTGTTGTTTTTCGTCCGTCGAAAATATTTCACTCAATAGACGTCACCAGACGTCACATGCCGGTGAAGGCTGCAAATTTAGACCTATGCTTAGCACTCATGCTTTTAGCAGTGAGGTTCTTTGCATGTCACACATGCTGCGACACTGGACCTCCGTTTTTAAGTAATAATCCGAAACCCGTGATTCCACTGTCAAATGCCAAGCTCTTGGCGAAGGAGCAATCTCTACCTTTTACGTCTTAGGTTTGGCTCGAACGCACGACCTCCCGATCACGAGGCGAAGCTCTACCACTGAGCCACCGTGACCTGTTCCAAAGATGGAGTAGGTCTTATTTTCTTCAAAAAATTAAATTCACAGACAAGGGAGGAAGGTTAAAAATGTATCCAAATCCGTGAACAAGCGGCATTTTTCAAGTTATCTAACGTCACTGGGGAATCAAAACTTGCACCCATACACCATATGTTTATGTAATCAAAAAGGAATACAAATATGTTCCTTTCATTTATGAGAGTATCGTTTTACATAGGAATTTAAATTATCCGAATATTAAAGCGGAGACATAGCTCAGTTAAGTAGGAAGGGTCTATTGTAATTCTCCAAATTGTCATATTAAAGGGGTGTCTTTTGGTTGTTTATGATATGAATAGAGAGGTTGAGACTTCAAACGTCTACGGGTACGCGTGCAACACTTACACGTACCCGTTTTTTGTATTTGTCTGTTGAGATTTCATGACGTTTTTAAAATAAATCAAGGGTTTCCAACATGTTCAAACTGCGTGTAAATGAGAATAGAAATTCGTATATAAATAGCATCTATATGAAAAAGATATAGATGCCTTTATCTTATGAGCAAACTGGTATTGCATTTTTGCTCGAGCTCGGCTGTAGCATCGGGCTCGGCATACAAACCCCTTTTCTACATGACCTTCAAAGATAGTTGTGAAATTTTTTAGCTTTATTTAAAACAGAAAAATAACCACATTCTGTCGTTGATTTAAAACCCCATCCCTCCCTTCTCTTTTAAACAAATTTATGTTTTAAGTTAGGCAGATACTGCTCTCGGTTTTCATGCAATTTCAGGTCATGAGGTCTGCCCAGGCTACACTGTAAATATCCTATCCAGGCTACATTGGAGTATCATCCTATCCAGGCTAAATTGGAGGATCATCCTATCCAGGCTAAATTGGGATCATCCTGTTCAAGGCTGCATTGGGTATTACCCCTTTCAGACTACATTGGAATGGTGTATCATCCTGTCCAGGCTATATTGGAGTATAATTCATTCAGGCTGCATTGGAGTATCTTCTGTCGTGGCCATACATTCGAAAAGGAACTCGGTCCAAAGCAACTGATTTTGATAGCAAGCATTTGCGGCCATCTAATTCATTGTTGACATCAGGTGTGTCAAATTTTGTGCTGCAGACTGTTTTAGATTGCAAAACATTAACTGATATTGTTGCTTGATTGAACTGTGCAGAGTGATTGATAGTTTTAAGTGTAAATATTTTTGGTTACTATGTTTGCAATCAACCCGGAACAAACAAATGCGGCTAGATTTAAAGTAAATCCATTTTCGGTCAACCCGGTCTGGCAAACCTTTATGCTACTTAAAATTGTTTGCTTTGTTGTGTTTGCTGGGTCTGTCCTGCTTGGCGACCTGTTAATGAAAGGAAATGGCCATTTGCGGTCAAACCGGAATGGCAAACCTTTCTATGCTTATACTTTTGCTTGCTGCTGTTGTTTCGCTGGGTCTGCCCTGCTTTGGCGAACCTGTAAAAGTCATTGTGCGGTCAAACCCGGATTGCCAATTGTATGATTGTGTCTTGCTGGGTCTTGCCCTTGCTGGCCGACCTGTATAGCATTTACGGTCAACCCGGATTGGAATGCCAAATGTTACTTACTTTGTATTGTTTTGTTTTCTGTGTCTGCCCTGCTTGGCGACCTGTTACTGATTTTATAATGCCACGACCAACAACGCCAATCAATAAAAGAATTAAACTTATTTTGGTTCTCAATTTCCTCTATATAGATTATGTTTGAAAGGCAAAATTTTATACAACAATCAGATAGAATTGATCTTAAAATGTACAAGTTTGTAGATTACGTGTAGACGACTAGACGCCGCTCTACAAGTTATGACAACGTGTAGAGACCTTGTCATCGCCAAACGTGATGACGTAATACGCCAGTAATTTCAGTGATTCCCCTAATACACATAAATCTCAACCTTTCTATTAATGTAAACATTGAGTTGAAAGAAATAAAAAAAAATGTGGCAGTAACCCGCTAAGTCTTAATCGGCTTTTGCGAAATTTCTTTATAATATTCTGAAAGTAACCAAATAGAATGGTTCTGAAATTAACCAAAATGAATGGATTGCAAATGCTTGGTAAGAATTTATGTGTCGTACGTTACTCATCCTAGAATAGCTGCATCCTGCGCGTTACTTTTTTATTTTTTTAATCGGTGATAGCATCGTTTTGGCGGACCATTTCATTCAATTTTGTGCATGAAAGTACGTAACTAAGTATTTTCTGAATAGTTTTAATAAGAGCTCTGGAACTTCAATAGAACAAACGTTATAGATTTTGTCCTTGTCACATATCCGTGCAAGGTGGTGCATCTTTTGATAATATATGTAGAATTAAAAAAAAGCTTATGGCTTTCCGATATTGTAGCGACTTGCTTATTCTGAGAAAATAAGCCTTATTAGAGCTATAAAATCAAGTAAGCTTACCTCTGGTTTCTCCCAATGTTAAATTCTCAAAAGGAATAGACTAAGTTCAATCCGACGTGGTGAAATGGTGTCACGGTGATGTTAGACCACCCATGTCGGGATAATTTCTTTTCCAGAAATCAATTAAGATCATTTACTAAAGTACATGTATTAAGATAATTTTTACTTCATTTAATTGACAATTGAAATCCCGACAGAGAATTATATTTTCCATTAGAAATTTAAAAAATAAAATTTTAAAATTCTCTCAAATATCGCATCTTTTACAGCTCGCATGGGAAGCGTATATAATGAACAGTAAAATATAATATTACCCTTTACATCAACATTTGAGAGATTTTTTTCTACCATCTAAAGACCTTTTGACATTTAAAACTTCAATATCAAGGTTTTCTTACGTCATCTGATCCCCCACCCCCGGAATACTCAATTACAAATATTCTTTCTTTAGTGTGTGATGAATGACAATTTTAACCGCAGTAACCCGTACGTTTCAATACAGGCATCTGATGACGGCAAAAACACGCCTCCGTGAACAGAAGAGTTTAGTCACTGAAGTTTGTAAACAGAGCAATTTTACCTGCTCTGTCATCAATTTGTGTAATAAATGACGGTTTTAACACCAAAGTAACTAATGATTATACATGTACGTCAACTTTGTACGAAATTGATTTTTGCATTTTTCTGATCTTAAATTAGCATTCGTTCTACCTACGGGTACTTTATAAGCAATGTTTTGGGTAAGGATACTCATTATGTGATGCATTAAGGTTTTGTTTACATGGTGCATTTATTTCATTCTTGTATTTTGAGCACTATTTACTTGTACTTTATTTGTGACATTTCAAGTGATTTACAGAGGTAATTTCTTTTGTGAACAATTATATTGTAACTGTAATGTACTAACTTGTATGGTGAAATCCGTTTTGATATGCTGCCACTTGAATTGTAATTTACAAAAGTTTGTAAGTGGTTATATGATATTTCATCAGATATATTATATATTTTGATCAATAAATTTCTTTTCAACATACATTTTTAGTTTGTTTAGGTTTTGGATGGGTAGGTGATGGAATGAGGAGGCATAAAATACGTTACAAAATGTGCTGCAAGATGTACATGTATGTCTGTTGCAATGAAGAAAATGATTGAGATCACTCATAGCAGAAGCTAAACTATTCGGACACTCACTTGCAATTTCATAATCGTTTATAATTTAGTAATTTGAGTTTAATTGGGCCAACGGTATAAAAGATATATAGTGTTTATTCCAAACTATTTCATTCAATTAGAATGTTTATGCAATTTACTTCCGTTTTCCTGTGTCGTGTTTCAAAAGTAAAATACAAGTAGCATTGCTGCGTTAAGCGCATCATTCGATTAATCACAATTGAATTATCGTAAAGGTCCCTACCCCTAACCATTACGATATCCGTTTGTAGTTATTCTTAACATTTATTGAAGTATTTGGTTTCTGTTGAATGAAGTAATGATCCATTCTCCTCAGTGAAATTGCAGTCTCCAATCCCATGATAGCTATTGGCATTCAATGATTAATATTTGTTATCGTCTCGATACAAGCTCATGTCAATGAAACCAATGTCCTGATGTAATCGAATACTCCAATGCAACCATCAACAAAGCACGACAGGATGCGCTGTCTTCAATGCAAAGTTTTTTTTACTACGGATTACTCGGTTTACCAGATCAAGATAGAGGGCTCACGGTGGGTGTGGCCGGTTGACAGGGGATGTTTATTCCTCCTAGGTACCTGATCCCACCTTTGGTTTATCCAGGGATCCGTATTTGCCAACTATTCGTTATATTAACTTTTTCAGTCACGAAAATTTGAAAGGGGTATATACATGCAGATATTTTTCCATTTTCTGATTTTGGAACTTAATTTCTGTATTGTTACGTCTTTCATATCGCTCGTATGACAAATCTAGTGAAAAAGAATTTACATGGGTAATTCACCTTGGAAAATACGAACATTATTCGGAATTTTAAAGTTAACTACCATACAACTTCCGGTTCCGGTAGCTCAGTTGTACAGTGTTCGCTTCGAAACCGGGGAGTCGTGAGTTCAAGCCTTGCTTGTGTTGTGGCCACATCAAACCTAAGACGTAAACATATGTAGTAATTGCTCTTTCGACAATAGCTCAGCATACAGAAGTGAGAATCACGGGTCATTCGTATATGACCTTTAAAATGGAGGTCCCATGTTCCGGTAGACGTCGGAACCTTACAGAATCCTCATTGGTACGACCATGATCGTCAAGCATAAGTTAAATAGCCATGGAAGTGACAAATTCTCGACGGGACGCAAAATAAACAAACAACCTAAAATGTAAAAAGAAAGTGTAAAGTGGCATACCGTGACAAATTCAAACAATACAAGAACATAGTTTGAAAGGAATGCAATAGTCTTCGGTTATCATGTCTTTCAAAAATATGTTGGAAATCCAATGAACACGAATTGTGGTCCTTTATTAGTTGACTGTTTTTATATTCATTTGAGGCAAGATATATTTTTTTCAAAAGCTTTGACATGAGAAGAAAATCTTGCTCGCCGTTTAGATATATATCGACGACGTTTTATCTAGTTTAAAACAATCACATTTTCATTCATGAAAAGACACCACAGAGTCTTCCATATGTGCTTCATATTTAGATATGTCATTGAACATAGATGTTAACAGCTAAGTATCAACTCAACTTTATGACAAACGATAACTTCAGCTCTCTGTCGACAACTTCCTACATTTATATAGCAATATTCCATTATCACCTCCATATGGTGTTTTTGGGCACGTTTGATTAAGACGACGCTGGTGATACTAGTGTTTGATACGCGCATGCGCAATAGATGAATACAACACTAGCAAATAAAACGTGGAGTGTTGTTTACAACATGGCTACCATTTTTTTCCTTGTGCTCCTGTCAATTTGGGGAGTATACTCGTGTTGAATCGAGTTCAACACTAGTGTGGGATAACGGTGTTTGGTTAACAATATTCGTAACACGAGTAACACGTGTTGTCTAATCAAACGTACCCTTTGATTCTCAACTGCTTACATGTAGATACGCAAGAGTTTATTCTGTAAGGTAAGTGTTTAAATCGAGACAGGCTTCCGACAAACGAGTTGACGCTACAGGGGTTTCAACAGACACGTTTAAAGTCGGCATTGCGCAAATTCTTGGTTGGTCATAAACATGTAACCTGCCATTGGGTCAAATGCTGTATGACGTGTTTCATATCAATAGTTAGACTGTTCTATACACTGATTTTGGCTAAGCCTATGAATTCTTCCGCTAAAGCTGATCAAGATATAGGGCTCAAGGTGGGTGTGGCCGGTCGACAGGGGATGCTTATTCCTTCTATGCACATGACCCACCTCTTTTTTGTCCAGCGGTCCGTGTTTGCTCAACTGTTGATTTTGTATTCCTTAATACTGCTGTTCATTATGTACATCTTTTCATAGATGTGATTCGCAACATTTGACACTCCTACCGAAACCCATACTAAGTTGTAATATTCCAGGGGGGGGGGGGTTACTTCTTCGCCTAAGAAAACCACTTCACCCCCCCAAAAAAACAGACAAAAATTACTGTGATGTTAAAACACAATACTGAAGCCAAGGAGAAATAAAAATCCCTTCTAGATCCGTCAGGTATAGAATCCAAATTCAATTACGTTCGTTTATCAAAAAGAGGCTATATAAAGAAATATAATTTCTGCTTGCCTTGTCCATGTCTTTTGATTTTACAATATCGTGTCAAGTCTCTCTCTCTCTCTCTCTCTCTCTCTCTCTCTCTCTCTCTCTCTCTCTCTCTCTCTCTCTCTCTCTCTCTCTCTCTCTCTCTCTCTCTCTCTCTCTCTCTCTCTCTCTCTCTCTCTCTCTCTCTCTCTCTCTCTCTCTCTCTCTCTCTCTTTTCCTGTTCCGCGTTTTAGTAACACCCATTAATTTCGATGTCAACAACAACTTGCATGTAACTTACTCTCAATAATAATTCAACCATACTGATGCCTTGATTTGTCACCGATTATTTTTATATAATGCAAAACACTTGTCCAGAAAAGTCAAATTCCCTCTGTGTTTTTACTAAAGCAACTTAAAAGTGAAGCATTGTCTATAATTTAATACAACGAATGGATTTGCGTAGGCTTTACGGGAGCCAACCACCACGATGATGATTTTCGTAATTATATTGACTTCTGATAATGATTCGGCTTTGATGGATCAGCAGATACTTTAACATTCCATAACTACAGTATTTTTTTCAATTGTTTTGTTTATTACTCAGAATTGAAAGGGTTAAAAACTATTTTACATAGCGTTACTTCACAATCAAGCGGGCGCTGAAAAAAAGGTGGAGGCTAACCAACACCCCAATGTTTCTGAGAAGCACTGCAAATAGGGAAACTTTTTCTGTTGATACATACTTCTTCTAGCCACCTCATCTTTCTGGTGCATTCAGTGGTCCTTGTTTGTCCAACTCTTCATTTCGGTAATATCTAAAGAAATTATGAGATGCCTCACTGTTTGTCTTCATCTTTATATATATAGAGAGATCTCATAAAGAGACAACCCTTCGTTTCTCCCAAAACGGATATTCTGTTTAAATATTTTGGAGTATTATTATTATCATCACGCAGGTCTGCTATGAATGGGCAAAAGCGCTATGCGCTCTTAACTTGGCCTTGAAGGTATTGAATATTGTCTGAGCAAGAAACCTTTCGTTGGGAATAAACACCCATTCTTCGATTTCATTTGCACTCTGGTTGACCAATAGTTAACAATAATAAATTATCGTCGCCGATAATTATCCTCAGGTGAATCTGCTTGAAGATTGTTCCTGTCTTGTTGCTTTCCTGCCAACCTTTGATTTGTTAAAAGGTGAAAATAACAAACACAGTTAGCAAGGGGGTACTAATTGAGAGTTTTAGTAAACACGGACCCCTGGATATAAAGAGGTGGGATCAGGTGCCAAGGAGGAATAAACATCCCCTGTCGAAAGGTCATATTAATATTTTGTCAATTACAAATTATGTGTATAAAGAACTGCCAAACAATTGCAAAATTGGCGTTCTACCACCAGAAGAAAAATTGTTAGCAGAGAAAGTTGTTGAGAATGAAATCGAAGTAGGTTTGGGGGACCTTTATTGTAGTAATCCTTAACAATTTGAGGGGTGGGTGGTAATGTACATAATCATTTGAATGAATGGGAGAAATTGTTTTTAGACATTGAAGCAAGAATGTGGTCAAAGGATGGGTCAATATTTAACATTATTTCAGGAAGGGGTTAAATTGACCACTATTTCCTAACGTTTAAGGGGAATTTTATGGGAAGGAGTTATGATTGTGCAGCCCCCACCCCACCCTGAGGTATATTTTCCTAACTCCGCAAGTTATAGAAATTGTGTTGAGTTTATTTCATCTACTATTCTGGAGAAACTTAAGAGTGGAACAATTTCTGTTTGGGATAAAGTGGGGACTTGTACTCAACCTCACTTTGTTCAAACTTCCCCTCTCTATTGAGACGTCTAAGCCCAGATTTTGCCATGATGATATATTTTTGAATTTATGGATTGTGACAATAGGACCACGGCGGGTGTAACCGGTCAACAGGGGATGCTTACTCCTCCTAGGCACCTGATCCCACCTCTGGTGTGTTCAGGGGTCCGTGTTTGCCCAACTCTTGTTTTTATATTCTATTTGAGACTCATTAGACTGATCACTGTTCGTTATCTTTGCCTTTACATTGTAGATAAGCCCTTTCAGCTTGATACCTTAAAAGAAGTTCCTAGATTGGTAGGAATAATTACATGGCTTCGGTAGATGATAAATCTGGGTTATGATCTTATGAGGTTACTGAGGAATCAAAGTTATATTTTGGTTTTCAATTTGGCGGTTGGTTTTTCACATATAATACTATACCATTTGGCTACAAGTTGAGTGCATGTGTATCAGAAATTGGGTTATTGTGCTACAGCCTATTGTCGGTGATTGGGAGTACCATGCCTGCATGAAATACGCTTGTTTATATGGAGCTGATTGTTGAAATGGGTAACAACCCCAGCCCAATACTTTAACTACTCTGACCAAGACTTCAATATAAATCATATACGGTACCAATTATCGTAAGTCAAATCCCGGGAAAAGTGGTCAGCAAGCAATCCTTCGTGTGAGACGCAGCGGAAGGGCTGATATATTTGTGTCATGAGGAAGTTGATCAAATACACAGGGTGTTGAATTTTTAAAACTAGATGTGTTCGTGCAACACAAATGCCCCCGCCTACAGTGAAGTCTAATGAAGGAAATTCGTAAGGGTGAAATTGAAAGTTTTTCAAATGCATGAACTGTGGCGTATCCATATATCAAATTTGAGTTGAATGTGTTGAACAGGTGCAGAGATAATGAACGGAAACGAAAAATTTCTGATTTTTTCTAAGTTCAAGAGGGCTAACTCTGTCAAAAATCATCGGACCATGACCAACTTCAAACTTGACCTGCATATTCCTGTGATGTATCCATATATCAAATTTGAGTTGAATGTGTTGAACAGGTGCAGAGATAATGAACGGAAACGAAAAATTTCTGATTTTTTCTAAGTTCAAGAGGGCTAACTCTGTCAAAAATCATCGGACCATGACCAACTTCAAACTTGACCTGCATATTCCTGTGATGTATCCATATATCAAATTTGAGTTGAATGTGTTGAACAGGTGCAGAGATAATGAACGGAAACCAAATGATGACAGAATGACGGAACAGGGTAACACTATATGCCCTCGGCCATTTTATGGCGGGGGCATAAAAAATCTAGATCTCTCTTGTTGAAGTCAAGGTAACAATTTCAGCCTAATACTTAACTACTTGACTTAGATGTATTTAAACCATAAACTCAAAAGTATTGAATGGCAAAATCAAATCAGAATTTCCTGTAAATATGCGCATATACACGGTATGCCCTTATTAATTACAAAGTTTCACGAAACTCTGTTGAACGGTTTCAGAGGAGTTGCGCTGACAAACTGTTTTAGTAGAATAGTTCGCTTTGGCTACTTTTGTAAGTTCAAAAGGGGCAATAACTCCAAGAAAAAAAAAGGAATAAGAACTTCCTGAGTATATGCGCATCTACACTATACTACAAATTTTCACGATAATCTGTTGAACGGTTTCAGAGGAGTTGCGTTGACAAACTTTCAGTAGTGTATTTCGTTTTAGTCACATGCCAAAGTTCAAAAGGGGCTTAAACTCCCAAAAAAAATGGAATAAGAATTTCCTGTGTATATGCGCATCTACACAGTATGTTCTTCATAACTACAAAGTTTCACGATAATTTGTTGAGCAGTTTCAGAGGAGTTGCACTGACAAAACTGTTTCAGTAACCTAAGTATATTTCATTTTAGCCAAATGTCTAAGTTCAAAAGGGACATATTAATCGAATCAGAATTTCCTGTGTATATGCGCATCTACACACTGGATGTTCGTCATAACTATAAAGTTTCACGATAAACTGTTGAGCGGTTTCAGAGGAGTTGCGCTGTCAATCTGTTTCAGTAGTATATTTCATTATAATTTAATTCTACTTGTTACAAGCAATTTGATTGGCTGAAACAAGATTGAGCAACATCAATTATTTTGTATAATCTAACATGCTCTTTATGACGTCCTAGAATGACGTCACAATGCATTTGACGTTGTTGTTTCTACTTTGTTGCTACGGCAAAATTCGTCCGCCTCATTGAAAATTTTTTAATATCTCGGAAGTTATTCATCACATAGCGTTAAATACAATTTTCTGAATTAAATTATAAGGAATGAAGCTAAGTTTGACCTAGGTTATACGATATAAACTAACTTGGTGCAGTTTACGCTTAATATAATCCGCTTCGCGGATTATACAGTGTAAACTGCACCAAGTTAGATTATACACTGTATCTTATAACCTCTAGTCAAAATTAGCTTTATTCCTTAATTAGCCAAATGTCTAAGTTCAAAAGGGGCATTACCCCCCCCCCCAAATGGAATCAGAATCCCTGTGTATATGCGCAGCTACACGGTATGTTCTTCATAACTACAAAGTTTCACGAAATTCTTTTGAGCAGTTTCTGATGTGTTGCGCTGACCCAAAAAAAAACACAAAAAAAAAACAGGACTGACAGACGGGTCAAAAACATTATACCCTCCGCAACTCGTTGCGTTGGGTATAATGAAAATGACTAAAGGCGTTAAAATATATGCAAAACTGCACGTATAGTTTTGCGCGCTTGAATTTCATTCGACAATTTTTCGTTTACGTCATTCATTTTAGGCATTTATGTCATACGTTTCATTATATAACAGTCTCTCGTAAGAAAGTGATAATCAATATAGTACTATCAAGTTAAAAGAAAATCAATGCACGTGCATTCACACACGTGAGTATGTCTCAGTATTTTATTGATGCCATTCAGCAGGCATTCCCACCTTATGCTAACAGAATAAAGTTAATAAGATTTCCGGCAAAAGTTATAGTAATTTTAGAATTGTTCAATTCCAATTTCGCGCACGTGCTGGCGATCAGTTTTAACCATACCAAGCAGTAAGGAGTACTAAGATACATCTTGAATATAAATTCCAAATATTTAGATGAAAACCAAGAAAATGGCACATTCATAAGTATGATGCGTGTGTGCGTTTGCACTTTTTATAACATTACTTTCTACTGAACTGTGAGCGAACACACTGAATGCAATTTGGTAAACAGTGAGAGCGAGATGAACAATATATTCGGAATATCTCGGACATATTCCTTACATCATACTTGCTAAATAATCAAGTAAGTATTCAAGTAATGAAGGTTCGTAGTGCTGATATCACCAGACTTCATGAAAAAAGCTTTTTACAACACGATGCACGCAATGTCGTGTTGTACATGTATATGTACCGGTACAAACACATATAATTAATGTATATATGTATCGCAGGAGATAATATCCGTTTATCCAAAAGCTTCCTGCATGAAGAAAAAAAGGTTAGTATTCGATAAATCCGACAGCAATTAATGTTGAAATGAAAATTAAAAAATGGATAATTAATAATGACAATGCAAAGATAAAAGACTGAACAGTGAGCGACCTGGTGAATGCGAGCAATTGGTGAGCCATGAACGGAAAGCGAACGGTGAACAGATTAAGACGACTCTAGCGATACTAGTGCTTGATACGCGCATGTGCAATCGATGAATACAACACTAGCAAATAAAACGTGGAGTGTTGTTTACAACATGGCTACCAAATTTTCCCTGCCAATTTGGGGAGTATACCCGTCTTGACTCGAATTCAACAATAGTGTGGGATAACAGTGTTTGGTTAACATTACTCGTAACACGAGTAATACGTGTTGTCTAACGGCGAGCGCACGGACTAATGATAACAGAGGTGCCAGGGAACGTTTCTATAACACATCCTCTCAATATTATTAAAACACTCTCACAGGGACATTAAATTACATAATTATCTAATTTGCAAATGGAAGTGCTGTCTTACGTGTTTCATACACCGTGTTATATGTTTGGCCGTTTTTAACTATGTGTCACTCCGTTCTAAGGCTGACGGCGGGTACGTCCGGTCAACAGGGGATGCTTACTCCTCCTACACATCTTATCCTATCTCTAGTATATCCAAAACTTCTATTAATTTTGTATTCTTTACGGGATTTATAAAATTGATGGCTGGTCATTGTCCTCTCTTGTTCATAGGACCATCCATCAATCCGTCTCCGTAAATATAAGATAAAATTAAATGCCGACGGGAAAGTAGGGGAAATCCAGCAAATTAATACATGTATGTCTTACTGAACAGTAATGATAGACATTAATATGCAATTCCATTAAGGACAGGTTAAATATATCAGAGCCTTAGTGTTCCCCAATTTATTTCATAAAGCTCATCAGAATACAAAAACAATCTCCAAGATCCTCACACTCGAGAATTTTTCACATTGTTGCCTGTGAAGGGGGGTTTTGGGTCTTACGACTAGTGGCAGTAAGGACATTATTCTAGCTCAGATTCACACCATGATCAATTTTTGGAAACTTAAAATATATGTCAAAATTGTTGATTTACATGCAGATTTACCTATTCGTTGATTATATCTTTATTTCGAGGAATATTTTACAAATGTTCCAAACTTTGCTGAATTAAGATATTCCACACCAGTTGTATATATGTACAAGGCCTACTTTGATTTACATTTATAAAATTGTGCCATCTCTTTAGTGTTTTTCATGGAGAAAGAAGTTATATTTTCTTTCAACACTTGTTAATTATCGTCAATATTTGGATGGCCTCGCAGGGAACTTCAGTTACCTTCAAGAAAGTAGAGAAGAAGGTTGCTATATAAAGACTACAATACTAAGAGAAGACAAACACAGACCCCTGGGCAGACCTGGGATCAGATTCCTCGGAGGAGTAAGCATCCCATGTCGACCGGTCACACCCGCCGTGAGCCCATTGTCTTGATCAGGTAAACGGAGTAATCAGTTGTCAAAATCCGTGTATACATAAAGAATGACTTAATAATTCGTAATAAATATTAATATTTAAAAAAACCCTTAAAAAGCGTCGGAAATAAAAGATACTGGGAACTGAATATTTCGGTCGTGGGCGATACTACTCTTTATCAAGTACTTTCCCTATACTACTTGATTTAACTTATCACATCTGATATATATACAAAATAATATGCATTAAAGGGACATGGACACGTTCTGAGCTAAGCATGTTTAAATTTTAGATTTCCATTTTAATGTTTACAATGCTCACTTAGGTTATTTCTAATGGTCAACAAAAATTTGAACGTATTTTGTTGGGTTATAACAGT
>CAJDSM010079816.1:0-10029 GCA_903981925.1 Ostrea lurida
TACCCCAACTAACGTTATTGAACAATTATTTAGATTTACACCACGTGAGATTCCGGGTAATTTTCTGCATGAAGAGAATCGGAATATTTTAAAGATTTAGTCGGCATATGATCTGTTGATAGTCAACTTTACGAGATGTCTTGAAATAAATGCAAGCTTATACATAACAAATTTCTTGAGGTCGCTTTTAAAATGACAAACAAAATTTTGCGCCGTGTCGAGCGTATAAAAAACAATAGACCTGCCCCACACTCTATTGAAATAGGCACAATGTTAACTTCGCCTTTTTGTATAGACCTATTACAATCGAAAATAACGGCTATGGTATATCAAAACACGTATACTTTTATTTAGTAATCATTCCTGTTTCTTGTGGTCTTTTTTTCTTTAACTTATCTCTAGGTTGCGAACCAAAAAAGAGGAAAATATAAGTTTGCGCTTACAAGTCCATCTCTCAATCTCTATGATTGTTCGAGATTAAAGCGACACGGTGTCGTAACGCGAGTAACTAGAGACTAGTTTTTGCTTTTATTTTGTATCAGGAATGTGTTGCATCAACGAAAAAAGTCTAGAAATATCATGACTTTTCACTTTGGGTATTTCTTTGGCTAGTTCGGGACCATGCGATTTCTCTAACAAATTCTTTACTTAAAGAAAAGTGAATTCTAAAGTCAACTTCAGTCAATTGTGGAACTGTATCATCATAAATATCTAGAACAGATGGGACGGATTCCCTATTGTTAGTTTGATTACGTACAAACTGAATTGCAAAGTCATTAATATCTTTAATGTTCTCATTCACGTCATATGTGGTAAGTTCATATAGAGCATTCATGTTGTCAAAATCATGTTTTGATTGTGTCACACCCGCTATATTTGAACCAATATTATACAACACGTGTTGTTTTATTTGATTTGTAAAGATAAGTCACTGAGCATTCGGAAAATCAGCACTAGTGTCACAATGGTGAGTGAAATCAAACGCACCCCTTAATCACTGTCGTTAAATTGACATCACGTAATATTTATAATATTACTTATCATACAATCTGTTATATACGACTTTGGCCTTTTTTTCATTATAATTACATATATGCATTGTATACCTATTGTCTATTATAACTTATGCAAATCAAATCATTAAAATTAAATATTCAATCATCTTATCAACATTCATAATTTGCAGTGTATATGATATATATGTGTATGTAATATGTATGTAATATGTATAAATGTGTTATATTTAATGTATGTAGGTATATACATATGTGTTATGAATATGTGTTGAAATTTAAAATAAAAATGTGGATTTAAAAAAATATTTACAATATAGTATCTCAGGGACACTTCAAAATGGGTGCTGCCCCAACATTACTGATATTATAAAAAATGCTTCCATTGTATATAATTAATCGATGTGCCTTCTTCAGTTTGACTTGCCTGACGATGCACCAAATACCCCGCTTAATCACTTGTCTTATGTCCAAACACCAACTCGACGAAGCATATGTCGATACTTTAGTATTTATTTTGACTTTTAAATAGTTAACTTACCACCCGCATAATGACGTTCACACATCACTGAGCTTTCTTTTCAGATCAATTACAATTCAATATGTTTCGCAGGTTCCAACTATTGCAAAAAAAAAAAAACAACACAAAAACGTTGTCTCTTGGTTCATAATTCATTTAATGTGTATGGAAGAATAAAAACCTTTTAAAAAACAAATTCTCACAACACAATAAACACTCACGCTACATTTAAACAGACATTTAGACATGTACATTTCAACATACGTTGGCAGTACAAATAACACAACATTTTAGAATACGCTACCAATGAAAATAATTATCAATAAAATACAAATATAAATCTTACCAGGACTCCAGTAACATAATATAAGGGAAGTTTATATTAGAGTTTTAATATTGTACATCTGAGCGACCGTGAAGGTTGAGAAAATTTCATGGGTTATAAAAATTGCTTTTATATAAGTGAGGTGAGTACATGCATATTAATTTTAATTTAAAGGTCAACAAACATCACTTGACTGGACATAACATGAACCATTCGGCTAACCTCGGCTGATTCTGGGTAACGCGACCAGTGTAGATGTAATCAGCCGAGGTGTGTGCCCAAGTGATTTATTTCCTGTCGTTTGGATAAATAGAAATGGCGGATGGTCGTTTAGCTGCGGCGAATGAAGATGGAATCCAAGCGATGCTTGAAAGCAGGGACAGCAAAAACACAATAAAAATGTGATAAAAACGTATGAAAATATTCTCGGTGAATATATCTTGACTCTGGACTTAATTATCACTGTCTCTTCGGGTTAAATCGTGCGAAGATTTTTCTAGACATAGGCCTATTGAGGAAATTCTACTGTTTAGTAGGGGTATAACAAAACAGTTGTTGACAGGAGTCTCAGGAAACAGTCGACATGTTGGACGCGGAGTGCAAGCTGTTGCCCGCGGCCTACGGCCTTGGGCACAGCTTGCACTCCGTCCAACAGATCGACTGTTCCCTCCGCCCCAGTCACACAACTGTATACTACTAAACAGCTTTAAAGTAAACAGCAACTGTGACATATATAGAGGATCTTGAATGAGTGCCAAGGCTCGGGAAATATTAAATCCGGTAACTCATTTCATAAATTGCATATGCATAAGCACGAGTTTAAGATTCTATTTATCAACAACGATCATTAAAGGCGTGTTTTGATTTACTTTCTATTTCACAACCCGAATTGTTCGCTTTGTTATTGTTTAACTTCGTCAATTCGATTGTGACGTCGTCTGCAACGTCACGGTTTGTAGAAGCTGGAAATTTCTGTTACACTTATTTCCACTTCATAAAAGACACAAAATGCTCTTGGAATAACCTCGGTGACAAAACAATGTCTTTTACCGTCAAAGTTTACAGTTTCGAAGGCTGATGTGCAGTTTTCTTTACGAGCGCAAGATCGATTGACCCGTGATTGACCTACCTAATTTGAATTCTTATCAACCTCAGCTACGAGTTCATATCTGTTTTTCCGAACCCATGTTATGATTCCAGACACAGTACAGTTGTGTGATAAATACTTTTAACATTCAATTTTTTTTTAGAACAAGACGCGTTTACAGTTCAGATAACTGATCAATATTTTTTTTTTGGTTGTAAACATCGCATAAATCGTCACGAGAGAATATTATGTACAAAACGGCCGATTTAAATCTCTACATCGGGGATTACAATTTCGGTTGAGACCTTCCTGCTTTATATCACTATGCATTTAGCTCATCTTACAAATGGACGGTTGTGGAGAAGAAGATGTGTTTTAAATTGGTCACTTTTTCGAAGCAAATTCTGCATGAGTCCTGAAATTACAACTCAAATGCCACTTGTCCCAAATATGCTTCATACCCAATTTGAAAAGAATTGGAATCTTAGTGATCAAGAAGAAGAAAAACAAGAACTCCACAGACTATAACGCTCATCTGAGTATCAGAGCCCACGCAGGGTGTCTCATAATTTCATTTCTAAATCTTAGTATGGAATATTTTTGTTCACATGTTAACATGTTATCATCCTTCAAAATATTCTTATGATTCATTTTCATATACACAAGAAGAATAGCATTTTAATCTCACAAAGGGTGTTGTTAACCGTTCAACAATTTTAAATGAAGCTATATTGCTACTATAATGTCCAGCGAACTTGACCTTCGACCCTTTGATCCCAAATTCGATAGTGAACATTTTAACCCATGGGTAGTTCACTTGTATGATATGGTTACTCTAAGTCGAAAGAACAATGCTAAAGAGCCCGGAAAATATATTGCTATTTTGATATCCAGTGTGTTTTACCGTTGACCATTTGACCCACTATGTACCAAATTCGATAAAGAACATATTCGTCTCCTTAATAGTCTATGTGTATGATATAGTGGCTCTAGATGGTAACAATCTTGCTCCTTCGACGTCCAGTGAACTTGACCTTTGACTTCTTAACTCCAAATTTAATAGGGCACATATTCGTCCCATTAGTAGTCCATATGTATGATATGGTGACTTAAGGTAGAATTGACATAAATTGGCGAAGTTAACAATGTGTTGAACGTAATCTCAATACAAACAAAGTTGAGTGTAGAGCAACAGGGATCTCCGACAAAAGTGATAACAGTATTATGTACCTTGGGGGAGTAAGCATCCTCTGCCGACCGGTTGCATTCGCCAAGAGCCCTGAGTCAAAACAAAGTTAACGGGATTACCCGTCGGTAAATCTTGTACGAAAATGACAGTCTAACAAGGGACATGAAACAAATAAATGAACATATGACTTAGTGAGAATTTGTAATTGTTTTAGCGAAATAATGACTTTACACAAGATTCATTATAACCCTCTAACGTCAACACTTGTGTTAGTAGTTGGCCGCGCTTCAAAAAGTTCCCATTCCCATGGTTGCGTTCGAATCAATGGAGATCTAGACATACACACCATTAGCACGTACATTACTATCATGCTTATCTATTTCGTAAATTCTATGGTCGTTATAACAATTTATTTTACCAATATGACCTATCATTGAGTCAAATGCTGTCTGATGTGTTTCATAGCCATTGTTAAGCCGTTTTTCACACACTGATTTGACTACGGACTGTTTCGTTTACCTGATCAAGACTATGGGCTCACGGCGGGTGTGACTGGTCAACAGGGGATGCTTACTCCTCCTAGGCACCTGATCCCACATCTGGTGTGTCCAGGGGTCCGTGATTGCCCAACTCTTGTTTTTGTATTCTATTTAGGACTTACGAGATTGATCACTGTTCGTTATCTTTGCCTTTACATAATGCAGTTGTTGAATTGCCAATAGAATCAAAGTCAAGTAAAATATCCAGATATGAAGCAGATATGTCAGATTATGTGGTGTCCTTTACTTCGAGTTCGTCAGGACATATCAAGTAGACATAATCATGAAAAATACGATTGCTAATTGATAAAAAAAATCATACAAAAAGGCGAAGGCAACATCGTGTAATACGCAATCATAATCCTAAAAAACATATACAAAATCGAGCGTAGGGCAACATTGACCTCCAACAAAAGCGAATGTAGGATCAGGTGTCATGGAGGAGTAAGCATCCTCTGAGCACCGGTCACACCCACTGTGAGCCCGTAGTCGAAATAAAACGTGATTACCCGCAGTCAAATCTAGTAGGAAAATGACAATGAAAATGACATCTATATATATACCATATGTAAAGTTGAAGGAGACGGCAAGGGTTTTTTTCACGTTTGTTTTTTTTTTTTGGTATTTTTTTTTTATCCCATAACAGTTTTTGAATAGTTTGTGCTTCGTATGAATAATGTTCTTGAGTTCATAAACATTATCACTACTTTCTTTTCAAATGTGCTTGAACTTTGATCTTTTGATACCACATTCTATAAAGAAAATCTTCGTCCCAAGGCAGGCCATATACATACTATGGTAATTGTAGGTGGAAAATATTAGAACCAGTATGTCTACAGACAACCCGATTTCAGTACCCCCAGCCCCCAAACCCTCAACTTGTTGCAGGGAGGTATATGATTATGATAAAAGGTTCCTAACTCATTCCAAATATCCATTTAGATATAGTTTCACATTAATATCAATAGCATCAAAGGAGACGCTTTTCAATTGTTTTACATATAAACATTATGTACCAAGTTTGACCCCGTTCTGGGGTCAGAACCCCCACCCCGAGGATTACAGATTTTACAATTTTGGTAAAGGCCTTCCTGCTCTACATCAGTATGCATGTGCGGTTGTAGAGATTTTTTTTAAATTGGTCACATGTTGGCAGTTTTTGCCCAACCCCCAAGGCCCCTGGGGTGCAACAGACCTAACAATTTATGTGCCCCTCCTCCAAAAGATGCTTTATACCAAATTTGAAAAGAAATGGATCGGTAATTATCAAGAAAAAGTTAAAAATGTTCAATTGTTAATGGACGGCGGCCGACGAATGAGCTTTAGCTTTACACCATAGTATTTTTGTGAATGAGGTATCAAGAAGAAATACAAGACAACGTGTTTGTAATTTAATTTACGTTACAAAAGCCAAACCCGAATATTTCAAAACATCTTTTATCATTTCAGCAGCAATTTTATGGAATTCATTGCTAGATTTTATTAGAGAATGTAGAACTTTGACTTCTTTTAGATCCGCCTACCTTATACATTATTTTGATATCTAATAATTATCAAGCTTCTACGGTTTCTATTGAAGGGCGTGTAGTTTTTATCTGTACAACGAATATATGTGATATTTTTCATGTTGTATGATGTATGTTTTATATATGTATATATGTTAAAGATAGGATCACAATGTAAACTAGATTGTAAAACTAATTGTATAATCCTGTTTAGATAAAGGTTATCACTTAAGACCAATTGAATAGTTAACACATTTCATCAATGTCCATTTTGGCCACACTCTAATAAAAATATCAGTGGCTCTATGATTCATGAAATTTGCAATTATATTACAAAACCTCTAATCATCCAAACATCAATTTAGTTCTAATCAAATCACCTGAGGGGTGCAAGAGACCTGAAATTTACAAAGATAAAGATTTTGTGATACCTGGTATTCGATGTTCAATATAATACAAGGTTAAGGGTTGTAACTCTTACAAGAAAAAAGAAACAGAAACTAAGCAAACGAGCTTATGAATTTTGTTGAAAGAGAGTTAATATATCGATTTTATATAAACAACAGGGGCAGAATCAGTGAAATTTTGATTTGAAAATGTCAACCGATTCTGGCAAAAAGCTGTACCGAATTTATAGGCGAGGTCAATGGCAAAATCCTCAAAAATGATTTCAAAAAAAACACAACCGACTTATACGCGAACGACTATAGGCGAGTATAGTAACTGGTTATTCCAAGCTAATTTTTTATATCCACACTGTCTCTTAGATCCACTTAACTTGTAGAAAAATATATTGGATCCTCCTTATCCGTGACAATATACACAATCTACCAGAACGAGCGTAAGCATCTGCAACGGTATATAAATCTACCTGATAAGCGCTGCACAATCTACACCCTTACCCCTGTTGGATCCCATATATACTTGAAGGAAAACAGTTGAAACTTGTAACAAGGTCTATTTTGATAGACCGTGAGTAGAGAAGACGTGTTCCAAATCTAATGTACACCCTTCCATTCCTGCTTGGCATCCATCATAACTTGAAGGCGAAATAATGGGTCCTCCTCTGAAATAGGCACATTACAAACGGGCAATGAAGCGAATGTACAAAGTTCAAAGCTAACTCGATAGCTCGGTGAAATAGCCCGGCAAAATTTTCGTTTTTGAGTGATTCGCTCCGATTTTGCTAGTATTATCAACTAGAATTATCAATCATCAAATCTTCGGTCCCAGGCTTTGATACAGGTATGATTAATTTGGTGAGCAGCAAATGCTGGAGCGTCATAAAGTTGTCTTTCATAGAATATAAATGGCGAAGTAACAAAGTATGACGTTAATCATTGTTCCAAAAAACACATACAAAATCGAGTGTGGGCAAACGAAGCGACCTTGACGAAAGCGAAGGACAGGATCATGGGTGCGCGAGAGTAGAGTAAGCCTCTGCTGGACCGGTCAACCGCTCGTGAGCCTGTAGTGCGGAAACAAAGTAAACGGGGTTACCCTCTCAAATAGTATGGAAATAGAACAGTCTAAAAATGGTTGAGTATGACATAATCAAGTCAACATATGGACTTAGTTGCATGACTTTTGGGTAAATCGCAAACATAGGTCATACAGCGGACCGTAGAATTTGCGTGAAATGTGACTTTATAAACAGATCGTTATAACCCTGCAAACGATCAAACTGTTGTTTGGTAGTTGGCCTGCTTAATCTCACATACGCATGGCATGCTCCTTGCGTATCACTTCAAAGCTGAGAGACATACAGCACCATAATGCACCAGGTGAGTGAGTGGTACGATAACTACACAAAAAAGGGAAAGTTTATGACAATTGCGAAAGTCAATAGTCATCAACGTTTATGCATATAATGTAAGTTGTCAGTCTGCCATTAGAGGTCAATTGATTAAGTAAAATTCAATCCATATGAAACACAATCATGTCAGCATCTCATGGCGTGTCCTTTATTCAAGTCGGTCAGGGATTATATCAAATGGGACATAATTGGAAATGAATGATTGGTTAATTGATTAAGAACATCGTCAATATAACCTCATAAGTTAGGTGATAACGGACACGGCAAGTTTTTTGTTTTTATCCCGTAACAGTTTGCTGAACAAATTCTGCCTTCAGTGAATAATAAAAAAAGTCTGCCAATAAGGGTGGCGAGCATTAGTACCCAAAGTGTAATCAGAAACAGATTGTTGGAAGAGCCATGGTCTCTCATAAGACTATAAATAATTACTCTATAGAACCCAAGCATGCTGCTAAGTATCGTATCTTCGAGAGTACTTTGTGTGGGCAATCAGAGTGGTTTTCTGACAAAAATAATGTACTTTTCATGACCATGAAACTGGTTTTCGGGTGGCCGTTTTTTGTTCAAAAAAGCAATTATCAATATATCTGAATAAAGCCTAGATGTTTATTTATCGATGAGGAATTGGTTGTATAAAGTGTTGGAGAAATCATACTGTTTTTGGATGCAGTCACATTTTAGAAAAAATCTCGCTGTGACTTGAAGTTTTCTATAAGCTTCTGTTAGAGTTTATAACAACACATCTGATTGACACCGCACTTCTGGAATATGTAGTGGAAAAGTATCTCGGTGAAGTGACTACTCTTAACTAGCTGTAGTAAGTTCTGTTTAGTAGTTAAGGTAAGGCTTGGATCAGAGCACTTATGTCGAAAACCAGCAGTATCACCTTTGTTTGTCAAGGATTTCTTATGCGAATTGGAATCAGGGTAAAGGTATGGTAAATTCATAATTGATCCTGATTTTCGGAATATGAAAGAAGTATCAAAGAACAGGAAAAGGTATGATTTTAAGAATTTCATCTTTTGTCAGAATTTGCTTAGGAGTATAAGTAGGCAAATGGCTCCCAGATGTTTGAAATAACCCTATTCGATTTAAAAGACAATGTAATGATGTGACTTGTACAACAAGACAATGTTGCTTACTGTGCTTAATCAGCTGCGAGACCGACGTACAAAGTTTTGCCCATTGTAGTGCATGTAACTCATTCTACCCACTTCTGGCTTCTTAAAGACAGAAGGAGTAAATATATACGTATTTTCACCGCTAAAAATGGTTAATACGGGGATTTTAATAATTGTCCGAATACTTTGATTCCATTCAGATACAAAGTGTCAAGAGTCCTACGTCCCTCAGGATTTGTCCAAACGTCTCTGGCGTATGTGTCCTTCACAAGAATTCATAATGAGTGTCATTGAATCTTCGCCAATTCTAATGAGCGAGGTTCCGCGGAAGTTAGGACCTTTTGAAATGAAAGGGACTGAGATCCTCATTTGGACTATATCTATATCATCCCGAGTTAATAACATGGACCAGCCGGGACCATAATTTAAAGTGACGGAAGAGAGGAAATGTACACTTTGGAGGATTTCGTGTAATTCTTCATATCTAGGGCACTGCAACGCTGTTTGTAATTAAATAGAGCTTGGATGCAATACGTGGAACTATAATCGGTATGAAATATCAAGGTTGGTTTCATCTTAAATAAGGCGGGATGCAGACTGACTTTTTTTTATGTTGAAGGAGTTGTTGATGTTGACTGCAAATCAATCCTTTGATTGTCAAATTTAAGATGAGTGAATCGGCGAGGTTTCTTGATTCATCTTTTTTTCGGTCACTAACGCGGTGGAACAAAGGAGTCTGTATAGGGCAACATCCCCAATCAAATAATCAATCTGTATTCCGTGTGTTGAGAATCGCAAAGTAGAACCCTATTTTAGATTTTTTCTTGTAATTCATACAACATTTCATAGGAACAGCAGTAAATAGTGTTTGGTGCGAATGTGCAATGTAGACCCAATGGTTTATTTACGTAAGG
>CAJDSM010079849.1:0-13384 GCA_903981925.1 Ostrea lurida
GATTCTGGAGGGACCCGATCCTTTGATGACTCCGCCAAAGTTTTAATTAACAAGCCGCATAATCCTACTAAATAATGGACGAAAACCTTGACTGATATCATTTATGTGCATTAGCGACCTCGAAGTGTGAAGCTTTGTGTCGAGGAATCGATATCTTGGATCTGGCCTAATTGTATATGGATATTAAACCCATTGTTTATGGATTGGAACCAACCCAAAAAATGCTCCAATCAATTGTAAAAAAAAAATAAAATAATAATAAATAAAAAAAAAAACTAAAAAAAAAAAAACCCAACAAAACCCAAAAGCCTTGGGAATTTAACCAAGTGAACGACTCCCTGATCAATACTACATGCTTTGTATGGTATAGGTTAACAAGTATATTAAGTTTTTTTTTTTTTTTTTTTTTTTAATCAGTGTGATGGTAGCTAAATATAAATACCACAGCATATTCAAGGTACCAGTGTGTTATCAGTGTATTAGATAGGAGCATGTTGAGAGGGTTGCTGTCTATCACAACAAGATGGTTTGTGAAACACGAATGCCCGCCGTTTCCCATGCCAGTGGTAAGGGGCTTGTCATAAGGATTATTGCATGTGAAATATGAAAGTTTATCCCGTTACCATTCAAAGGGTTATGGCCAAGTTAATTTTTTAAAATGTATGTCAAAATTAAGGTCAAGTCGACATTTTGTACAGATAAAAGGACTCTCATAAGGAATACACATGTGAAATATGAATGTCCTAAACTTCTTGCCATTTCAAAATTATGGCTAATGTTAAAGTTTTTGAAAAGTAGGTCTAAGTTCAAAATTCAAGGTCAGAGAGGTCAAAAGTTTTGTACCCATGGAAAGGTATTGTTCATAAGAAACATGCATGTGAAATATGAAAGCCCTAGTACTTACCAGTTCAAAAGTTATAGCAAGGTTAAATGTTTTTGATAAAGTAGGTCAAACTTTCAAGGTCAAGGTCAGGGAGGTTCACAACAATGTTGTACCCACGGAAGTCTGTCATTAAGAAACATACATGTCGAAAAAATATCAAAGCCTAGTACGTACCATTCAAAAGTTATAACTAAGGTTAAAGTTTTTGAAAAGTAGGTCAAACTCAAGGTCATGGTCAGGAGGTCAAAATGTTGGTACTCAACGGAAAATTCTTGTCAATAAAAAACATACATTTGAAATATCAAAGCCTAGTACTTACCATTCAAAGTTTATAACTAAGGTTAAAAGTTTTTGAAAAAGTAAGGTCAAACTTCAAGGTCAAGGTCCAGGAGGTCAACAAATGGATGGACAATATCTACTTTGGTCCAACTTGACCCTTAACAATGGAATGAAAATCAAGTGTGTCATCTATTCACCAAGGGCAAACACTTTTTTTTTGTTTTGGATCGATCGAAACCAAACTCAAACTTGATCTGTAACTTGGTTATGGCAAAGCAATGTACCAAATATCAAATGAATATCTGCAAGCCAGTGAGAAAAAGTGCGGAAAACTTGATAATTTATGAAATTTTTAAAGTCCAAAGGGCCACAACTCAGTGTAAATATGGATCGATCGCAAACAAACTCGAAAACTTGATCTGTACTTGGTATGGCAAAGCAATGTACTAAACATAAATGAATGTCTGCAAAGCAGTGAGAAAAGAAAGTGGGAAAACTGATTAATTTAGTGAAATTTTCCTAAGTCCCAAGGCCATAACCTCAGTGAAATATGGATCGATCGGAACCAAACTCGAACTTGATCTGTAACTGGTGTGGGTATGGCAAAAGCAAGTAACAATATACAAATGAATATCTGCACATGAGAAAAAAAGTGCGGAAGAAACTGATTTACCGGACTGACGGACAGACATGCGGACGACGACAGAGTGCAAACCTAAAAGTCCCTTCGACTTTGTCGGTAGGGGACTAAAAATAAACTGCATGTATAATTTTAAGGGAACAAAAAATAGTTTTAGCTACGTTATGGCGGTGAAAACCAGTTTCATGCAAGTTGCACAAAATGGTGTATTGTTTGGCCGACTTTCAAGAGAGGGGAGAATACACCCCCCCGCCCCCCGCCGAAATGATAGATACACATCCATATAAAATAAGTAATATTGTTGCAATATTTCAAGAAAAATTGCACTGACAAACTGTTTCCAGTATTTTATTTAGTTTTGGCCAAACTTCCAAGTTTAAAAAGGGGCATAAGTCCACAAAGTAATGAAACCATGAAAATTGACAAGTAGTTGCAGGGAACTTGTGCCAGAAAAGAATAGGTTCCAAAGCCATAAAACAGAGAAGGTTGACATTTGTCTAAGTCTCACTTTTTTTCAACAAGATATTTTCTTATAAAGGGTGGAGCGGCACCGGGTGTGTGATCTCTGGTGGCCAGAGGAGTAGCGTCGAGTTGGTAGAGGCACCTGACTGGAGATTCAGGGCGGCCCAGTTCAATCCTGGTCTAGTCTGTTGCCTTTCTTCCCTTCCTGTTACAAAGATGTGAGGCTTGAGATCAAAGTGTAGCTGACTAAGTTAATGGCCTGGGAGACAGAGGTAGAGGTAGTGTGCACTGCTAGATATTATGTGAGACAATATTGGGAAAGACAGGCCAACAGCACCTAGCTATCCTCATGCGGTTGGTGAAAGGTTGAAAAATCCTATAGCGAGACAATGCGGAGAACACGAGGAGCGGTCCACAAAGCGGGTAAATTCCTTCAATGGTGCCAAAAAGGGCATTCGGAACCGTATTTAAAAAGAGCGCTCGGCCAGCATTACAAAACAAACCCCACAACGTAGATGAGACAGATAGTCATACGTGTAATAACTTATATGCTGAGGTCGAAGCAAGTTTTTCTTTCGACAGCAACAGTTTGGCCGTCCACGGTGTGTGGTATGATTTGAGTACGTTATTTCAATGTATTCCATGTGTTATGAACGTACCACTAAAATAAGTCCTGGTAAATATATCATTATTGATTAACAGCTTTATATTTAATGTTCAGACCAGGGATCACTGCATGTGGTTTCATGTCCTTATTAAATTTGTCAGCAGCTGTTAACGTTTTTGTTCAGAGTAATTACGAACAGTATAAACACTAAAATGCTCGAACAGGATGAAGAAGCAGGTATTATAAATTCCTCCATTAACTTTTTCTTTCCATCTCAGTGAAAATCTATATAAAATATGTGATTCAAGCTACAATAGAAATTAAATATTTTTTTTATTGATTTAGCTCTGTATATATTTGAAATTGTAATGTTTTAAAAGTTGCTTTTGATGGATTTTCTAGAGGTAGAAGCTAGCACCAATAGTGAAATGTCATATGAAGAATTTAAACTTATTCATCATGATGCTACTTTTTAACATTAATTGGGATTCCATGAATAAAATCTCAATATCTAGGGTGAAGGGGAAAAAAATAAAATTTTGAAAACAAATCATCCAAAATTCTGCTATCAATAGAGTTATAACACTGAAAAAAAGTGAACCAACTTGAAGTTCTTTAGTTCTGACATTCAAAACATTGATGTGTGTTTGTGAACACTGAATGGCCCCTGTATTCCATATGCCAGTGAAAGGGCCTTTAATGTCATAAGATTATGCATGCTGAAATATGAAAGGTCTATCCCTACCATATTAAAAGTAATTTATGGCCACAATGTTTAAGTTTAAAATGTAAGGTCAAAAGTTCAAAGGTCAAACATTTTGGTACCAAGATTAAAAGGGCTGTTCATAAGGAATACACATGTGAATATGAAAGCCATTCAAAGTTATAGCCAATGTTTTAAATTGTTTGAAAAGTAGGTCAAAGTTCAAGATAAGGTCAGGACGTCAGTAAAATTTTGGTACCATCAGAAAGGTCTTGCCATAAGAAATGTAAAAGGGAAATATCAATCCCTAATACTTACCATTTAAAAAATTATAGCTAAGGATAAAGTTTTTAACAGTAGATCAAACTTTAAGGGTCAAGAGGTCAAAAAATTCTGGCCCACAGAAAGGTCTTGTTCATAAGAACATAGATGTTGAAAATAACATAGTATCAACGCCCTAGTACTTAAACCGAAAGAGGTTCTGTGGAGCAATGTCTCACTCAAGGATACCCCCCTCTTTCCCCAATCTCCTGAGGGTATTGTTAAACTGTTCAAAGAATTTGATATAGAAATTCATATTGCTACCTTTATGTGCAGAGAGCTTTACCTCTGACCCCCTTTTTTTGAAACCGCCCCAAAATGTCCCGAAAATTAGGGAACCATCATTGTGCCCATGGGTAGTTTATACGTACAAGATTATGGTGAACCCTAAGGTGGAAAGGATAACACTTTAGAGCCAGAAACCATTTTGCTACTTCATGTCCCAGTTGTGCTTGACCCTTTGACCTCAAAAATCAATAGGGAGGCATCTTCGTCCATGGGAGTCCCATATGTGTGAGTATGGTGATCTAGGTGGAAAGGATAACATTTTAGAGCCCGGAACCAATTTTGGCTATCTTCATTGTCCAGGTGTGCTTGACCTTTGGACCTTTTTGACCCCAAATCAATAGGGAACATCTTCATTCCATGGGGTGTCCATATTGTGCAATTATGGTTATCTAGTGGGAAAGGATAAACTTTAGAAGCCCGGAACCATTGCATCTACAGACGGACCTGGACAACCCGATCCAGTATAACCCCCCCACAACTTCGTTGCGGGGGATATATCACCATTTAAAAGTTACAACTAAGGTTAAACTTTTTGAAAAGTGGTTTAAACTTCAAGGTCAAGGTAAGAAATATTGGTCAACCACAGAAGAGTCTTGTCATAAAGGAACATGCATGTGAAAATCAAAGCCCTGTATTTACCCATTCAAACGTTATAGCCAAGGTTTAAAGTTTTAGACAGAATACAGACCGGGACAAAAACAATTGCCCCCCCCTCCACTCCCACGAGGCATAAAAATCTTGAAATTTTACAAAGTTTGTGCCGAGGATGGTTGAGTACAATGGTAGCTGAAGAGGACAATGCCAAAGAAAGTGTAGCACATTCAATTTTTTCTAAAGAAGAGGTAATTTAACTTTCAGCCTAAGGTAAGTAAAGCTAAATGCAAAAGCATGCTGAAAAAAAGCGGAAGAAGAGGGAAAACCATTAGAAGATCAATGTACATTTGAACTTTTCTAGGCAGGATAACAATGCAGTAAAAATGTCAAACAATTCAGTAATAGATATTAGCGAGAAGAAATTCATACACTTGTGGATATGATCTCCACAGTTATCAGTGAGAGCTCAAAACTTCCTTAATACAAAAAGAACCAATCAAGGAATAAACGTACTGTGCTTTTGACACCTATATCTGATGCGTATATTTATATCATATAACTGTATATTCCCACTGAACACAGAAAAAACCACCCACTTCCATAACTTTTTAATCTGTTAATGAAACTAAATTAGAAATAGAAGCCTTGAACTGCAGTTTGCCAGTAAACACCTGACCAGATTAGAAGAGTGCAAGTTTATCAGGAATCATGGATACAGTATTTGAAAGGTTTACCAAAATAAGCACTGTACAATCCTGAGAAAAGTTATGAAATATAAAACATATCACTTTCCAATTTCTTGCAAGCAAGTAAGCTTTCGTATCTTCCACGTCTGTTTCACCCGTCTTGTAACAGGGATACATGCACAATAAAAGCTTCGTAATTCTTCCAGTCTGTTTACATCCCCTTTGGGAGTACAACTAGAAATACATGCATAAGTAAAAGCTTTGTATCTTCCAGTCTGTTTACCATTCTTGGTAACTAGATACAGCACAAGTAATAGCTTTGTATCTTCCCTAGTCCTGTTTACCATCTTAGGGTAACTAGGATACATGCACAGTAAAGCTTTGTATCTTCCAATCTGTTAGCATCTTGGTTAAACTAGGATACATGCACAGTTAAAGCTTTGTATCTTCCATGTTTCATCTTGTACTGATATGCACGAAGTTCGTCTTTCCAGTCTGTTAACTAGTAACTAGTACATGCACAAGTAAAGCTTCGTATTCCAGGTCTGTTTACCAATTCTGTGGTAACTAGATACATGCACAAGTAATAGCTTCGTATCTTCCAGTTCTGTTTATCCATTTGGTAACTAGATACATGGCACAAGTAAAGCCTTCGTATCTTCCAGTCTGTTTACCTCTGAACTAGATATGCACAAGTAAGCTCGTTGTATCTTCCAGTCTGTTTACCATCTTGGTAACTAGATACATGCACAAGATAAAGCTTTGTATCTTCCAGTCTTGTTTACCATCTTTGGTAAACTAGATACATGCCAAGTAAAGTCTGTTATCTTCCAGTCTGTTTACCAATCTTTTGGAACTAGATACAGCACAGTAAAGCTTGTATCTTCCATCTGTTACCATCTTGGTAACTAGATACATGCCAAGTAAAGCTGTGTATCTTCCAGAGTCTGTTTACCATCTTTTGGTAACTAGATACATGCCACAATTAAAGCTTTGTATCTTCAGTCTGTTTACCATCTTTGGTAAGTAAGATACATGCACAAGTAAAGCTTTGTGATCTTCCAGTCATGTTACCATCTGAAGTAAACTAGATACATGCACAAGTAAAGCTTTGTATCTTCCAATCTGTTTTAGCATCTTGGTAACTAGATACATGCACAAGTAAAGCTTTGTATCTTCCAGTCTGTTTACGCATCTTGGTAACTAGATACATGCACAAGTAAAGCTTTGTAATCTTCCAGTCTGTTTACCATCTTGGTACTAGATACATGCACAAGTAAAGCTTTGATTCTTCCAGTCTGTTTACCATCTTGTAACTAGAATACATGCACAAGTAAAGCTTTTTGTATCTTCAGTCTGTTTACCATCTTGGTAACTAGATACATGCACAAGTAAAGCTTCTGTATCTTCCAGTCTGTTTACCATCTTGGTAACTAGATACATGACAAGTAAAGCTTTGTATCTTCCAGTCTGTTTACCATCTTGGTAACTAGATACATGCACAAGTAAAGCTTGTGATCTTCCAGTCTGTTTACCATCTTGGTAACTAGATACATGCACAAGTAAAGCTTTGTATCTCCAATCTGTTTACCATCTTGGTAACTTAGTTACATGCCACAAGTAAAGCTTTGTATCTTCCAGTCTGTTTACCATCTTGGTAACTAGATACATGCACCAATAAAGCTTCGTTATCTTCCAGTCTTGTTTACCATCTTGGTAACTAGATACATGCACAATAAAGCTTTGTATCTTCCAGTCTGTTTACCATCTTGGGTAACTAGATACATGCACAAGTAAAGCTTTGTATCTTCCAGTCTGTTTTACCATCTTGTAACTAGATACATGCACAAGTAAAGCTTATGTTATCTTCCCAAATGTTGTGTTTAAGCATCTCGTAACTAGATACATGCACAAGTAAAAGCTTTGTATCTTCCAGTCTGTTTACCATCTTGGTAACTAGATAAGTGCACAAGTAAAGCTGTCGTTATCTTCCAGTCTGTTTACCATCTTGGTATAGATTACCATGCACAAGTAAAGCTTGTATCCTTCCAGTCTGTTTACCATCGTGCTGGGTTAACTAGATACATGCACAAGTAAAAGCTCGTATCTTTCCAGTCTGTTTACCATCTTGGTAAACTAGATACATGCCAAGCTTAAAGCTTTGTATCTTCCAGTCTTGTTTACCATCTTGTAAACTAGATACATGCACAGAAAGCTTTGTATCTTCCAGTGCTGTTACCATCATTGTAACTAGATACTGATGCACAAGTAAAGCTTTGATATCTTCCAAATTCTGTTTACCATCTTGGTAACTTAGATACATGCACAAGTAAAGCTTTGTATTCTTCCAGTTCTGTTTACCATCTTGTAACTAGATACATGCCACAAATAAAGCTTTCGTTCCCAGTCTGTTTACCATCTTTGGTAACTAGATACAGCACAAGTAACAGCGTTGGTATTCTTCCAGTCTGGTTTACCAATTTGGCTAACTAGATACATGCACAAGTAAAGCTTGTTGTATTTCCAGTCTGTTTACCATCTTGAGTAACTAGATACATGGCACAAGTAAAGCTTTGTATCTTCCAATCTGTTTTACCATCTTTGGTAACTAGATACATCACAGAAAAGCTGTTGTATTCTGCCAGTCTGTTTTACCATCTTTTGGTAACTAGATACAGGCACAGGTAAGCTGTGTTCTTCCAGTCTGTTTAGATCTTGGTAACTAGATACATGGCACAATGTAAAGCTGTTGTATTCTTCAGTCTGTTTACCACTCTCTTGGTAACTAGATACATGCACAAGTAAAGAGAGTTAACTAAAATCGAGTTTCATTGTTAAATAATTAACATTTTGAGTTACTGAAGTAAATTTTCCATGCAACCAGAGGAATATCCGAACATTTGCTACAGGTGCTGAACAATCATTAACTAAATTCATGGGGATTTAATTTTCATTGTACAGTAAAATACCTCTATCTCGAAGTCCGAGGGACTTCGAAAAAACTTCGAGATATCCGGGGGTTCGAGATATCCAAATTCGATCTTCGACATTTTTTTTAGACGGAGACTATTTTTGATGAATTGGCGTGTTAGGTTGCAATTGGCGGCGGACTTTAAAAAAGTGCACTGAGTACCCAAGCTGTGAAACTAATTATTGCAACCCGAGTTTACCTGGAAAAGGCGAGCATGGACTACTGGTCGACAATTATCATTAGTTTCTACAGCTGCGGGCTCGAATGCGATGACTTGAGTAGACCAGGTATGGTAAACAGACCAGAAAATTGACTGCACTTCGAGATAAACCAGGGTGAAATAGGGCCATGGGACCTTGAAAATACTTTGACATAAGCGGGTATTCGAGATAACCGTGTTCGAGATATCAGGAGTTTTTAAATCATTTATATAAGGAAAACGGTCGGGACCGGCCCTCGACTTCGAGCATAAGCGGGGTATTCGAGATAATACATGGTTCGAGATACAGGTATTTTACTGTATACATGTATATCCATGAATTGAAATCCTCAAAAACCAAAACAAACTTAAATATCAAGATGAAAATTTGAACCAATGGTGAGACTCAGGTTTGTGTAATTTTTCACAATGTATATGTAATCACTTACACAACTTTGCCTGATACAGCATTGTGCCATATGACAACACAATTAAATTTTTCACACACATTTGAATAATTGAATCATGTGTTTGTGCAATACAAGCATTTTCATTGGCCGATTCCAGCCCACCCACTTTCTTTTGCGAACTTGGTCCAAAATTTCACAATTTTTTTCCTTCTTGTAAAAATGTTAAATCATCACTTGTATGTATCTATTTATGAGTCTGTATGAGATGTCTATACATTATTTCACCTGATTTAATTAGAATTATTTGATTTTGAATCCGAGTTTACAAAGAACTGTCACTCGGTTATTTCTATAGTATAACACAAATCAAATGTCAATCATGTGTTGAGTTCAAAGGTCAGAAATCATACATGGTCTCTCAATAGTATGTACATGTACTTTGTTACTCATAACAGTACTGTACCTTGAATTATCAACTAGTGACAAATACCTCTTAGTAATTCATTGTTTTTCTCTTTCAAATCTAAATTCAGACAGTTGCATCTGACTTGTATAAGTTATATATATATATATATAATATGCTGGGATTCCCTTGATGTATGTGGGGCTATTAATAGCCATGCTTAAGACAAGGGCACCAAATGTTGACTACTACTGTAAAAAATAATTTGGCCAGATTTAAAAATTTCTTTCACAACCATACTGTATTCCAAACAGATTCAATTGTGTCACCACACAAAACAATACTATATCATCAAAAGCGTTTAAATTTTCAGTATACAGACAGTCAATACCAGAGGTATAACAAATTGCAGTAATTCAGGCATTCTGTCCAGGCAAGCTAAATACAGGATTATAAATGCACTATATATATGTTTACAACTATTTGTTTACTTGAATAACACAAAAGTAAAGTAAGCATTATTTTCACCCAAACTATCACAAAATAGAGTTGTATTCTTTGAATATAATGTATTTATAACATTTCTCACAATCCTTTCATTGGGTTGATAATTGTGTGATTAATCAGTCAAAATAACTGTTGGTTATTTTTAATAAGCAGTAAAACCAAAGGAAACAAGATGTGTGAAACACTAATGCCCCTGTATTCCACATGCCAGTGAAAGGGACTTGCCAAAAGGATTATGCATGTGAAATATGAAAGGTCTATCCCTTACTATTCAAAAGTTATGGCCAATGTTAAAGTTTTTAAAATGTAGATCAAAGTTCAAGGTCAAACATTTTGGTACCAGATGAAAAGGCTTGTCATAAGAAATACATGTGAAATATGAAAGCCCTAGTACTTACCATTTCAAAAGTTATAGTCAATGTTTAATAAAGTTTTTGAAAACTAGGTCAAAGTTCAAGAGGTCAAAATTCTGGTACCGACTGAAAAGACTTATCATAAGAAACATACATGTGAAATATCAAAGCCTTAATACTTACCAATCAAAAGTTATAGCTAAGGTTAAAGTTTTTGAAGAGTAGGTCAAAGGTCAGGAGGTTAAAAATTCTGGTGGAACATACATGTGAAATATCAAAGCCCTAGTACTTATCATTCAAAAGTTATAGCTAAGGTTAAAGTTTTTGAAAATTAGGTCATACTTCAAGGTCAAGGTCAGGTGGTCAAAAATGTTGGCACCCACGGAAAGGTCTTCTCATAAGGTACATAAATATGAAATATATAGTAGTTACCATGTCAAAATTATATAGTATTCAAACAGAATGACAGAAAGGATAAAAACAATATTGCCCCCCCCCCCCAATCTTCGATCACGGGGGCGTAAAAAACCAACCCCAAAACACATAAATCGTTATTATAATGTACCAATATGGAGAAATGTAACAATATCATATTGAAAATTTCTTTTCACCATTGATGCTGAAATCCTCAATGACAGATCTATTCACCTGTATGTTTACATATAAACGCACACAACACACATGTACACAACAAGTAAACACATCTAATAAAGCCTTAGAAGGTGAATTGACTATCCAACAGGTTGTAAAAGACAAACAGTCTAAAAACTTTGTAAAGTATAGGTCTTATTTTTTATCCAACCAAGAACCTTATCTTTAACCCCAAATATTGTAATACTGTATGAAAAATGACATACCAAATTCATGTGACAAAAATTCAACATATTCCAAAGGTATACACACCTGTTTTATTGATGCACTATCTTGCTTCTTACGTTTTGTTTTAAAGGCAATACTGATCCTCTTTTGCACGAATAACTATATTTACATTACCAATGTATCTTTATAAATTGCGATGAGAGCCATTTCCTTATGAATGCAATGTACTCGGTAGTTGTTTCAAGAATGTGTGCATGAGTCTTGATATCTATATAGTAATATAGTATGTCTCTAACAACTGGGAAATCAGACAGAAATGAGACCAATGTTTGGAATTATGGCGACTGACCCACTGTAAAGAAGAGAGGGATACCCCCCCCCCCCCAATTAATTTCATGAGAAAACAAGATGTATGTACTGTTAAACCTGTGTTTGATTATCATTTTATAACAAATTTCAAATATGGTACTATCCTGGGTATGTGCAACATATTTAGTAAATGAAAGAATTTTGCTATCAAGCTTACCAATTGGTCTCTTACAATTAATGTACACTTTGGAGAGGGCTTATATAGACTCAGCCCGCTGCCCGATTCATTTATGTTATACATAATACAATATTATTAAATTTAATTTACACTGATTTTTACTCTTAACGTAAAAATCAACATTGCGGACAGTTTTCCATATCCAGTAGTAGCTGGATGACCTTAGCTAGTGGTCAGGATCGGGCTGCTATAAATAACTAATGTCCATGCCCAGCAGGCTTGTAGAATTTATGACAGTAACTTACATTTGTATATTATCTAATCTGGTGTCTACCTGTAATTATTAGTAATAAAAGCAACGCTAATTGTGTGTGTCAAGGACACAGTCTGTGGTTGACTGGCAGGCTAATTTTAAACACTAAAGCTGTTTGAAGTGAAGCATAAATAATCAGACTGACCAATTTGGATAGCACACATATTGGGGGAGAAGGAGAGAGGGGGTGGGGCGGTAGTTATTTATAATTATCAATGAATCTCAAAGATTAAAGAAAATGTCTAGATGTCAAATAAAAGGTATATTTAGAGGCATATGATCTTCCTTAAGGATTATGTCCAGTTTTACATTGTCATACACAGCTACAGAAACGGGAAAAGGAGGCGACATTATTTTCCTGATCAACTAAAAAACACATAATGTAGTTGTCTTCTGTGTGATAACACAATCCAGTGATAAACATGATTATCATGTTAATTTTTTTTTCAATGAAGGTTAAATTGTGTAATGCACCAAAAATAATAATTGTTGTGTTTCCCCCAACATTCAAGACAAAACTGGGGTAGATAGTAGAAAATAAACAATATTTTTTTTCTCAAACATCATTTTCAGTACACATGAAGAAAACATACCAATCCCAATCTCCTTGCAGGTATGAGGGGCTTTATTCAACTATATAAGCTTTGAATAAGTTCATTACATACATGTACCTCTAAAGAAATTACAACTGTCAATTCCAAAACCATTTTAATTCAATACTTAAACAATTTGTTAAAAAAGAACTTGAGGGTAAGGGTATAATTCAACAAAAATATGTTTATTTTATGCCTGATAACATTCTATTCAGTTCTCAATACATCATAAAATTATATACATAAATCTCATACACTTGCTTGCCCTGTAGGCTTGTAGTGAAAAAGGTTACATTCAAAGATTGTGGGTAACTATCGTCATATATCTGTGTGACTGCAGATCCCAATTTTGGTATTATTATCGCATTGTAAATTTGGTATATTTGTAATATGATGTGTATATACACTCTGACAACTCTTTCAACAATCCTGCCTCTCCTATCATGTGTAACAGGAAGGGAGAAAAAGCAACGGACCAAACTGGGATTCGAACACAGGCCCCCTGAATCTCTACCAACTTCAGAGCTATCTGGACTGGGTTGCTCAGAACCTTGGTTAAAGTTAAGTTACCTATGGTTAATCGCCTAACTGCACATGGTTAAATTTCACTATCGCATGGGTTACCCTAACACACTCGGTCATAATCATCTGTCTTGCTCAAGTGAGATTGTTAGCCCTAGGGATTAACTAACTGCCCTGGTGTTAATGTTTTTAAAAAGTTTTAAAAACCCAGTGGGCTTTTTTAGTAATCCCATAATTCACCTATTGTAAACAATAATGGCTGCTGCAAATGTAAATGAAACGGAGTGAAAACTTGTCACTTCATGAAACACTGTTTTTAATTGATCAAGTTGTATTTTGAAGTT